>JALPQI010014303.1:0-44652 GCA_025490895.1 Thaumatotibia leucotreta | reverse complement strand
TCATTAATAAATTGTATGAGAGGTACGACAAAACAGATCCATGATAAAAATTTCGATTTTTTTTTTGAGAAATTTAATATTAATTTTGGTCGCGGGTACTCCATGATGAGGACCCTTTAATTGGATCGACAAAAGTCGAGCAATTATCGACTAAACTTAGGTACGTGAGTAACCCATTTGATCAATATTTAAATATGTTTGAGTCTCACGTTAATTATAATTCTAATATTTCATATTATAATGATTTAATCATTCACGATTATCCCTCATATTTTAGCAAATACGGGTTAAGTAATCGCGTAAACTTAACAAGAAAAAAGTAGTAAAAAACATCTTTATTCACAAGAATTTTAGTCGAAATGAGGGGCAAGGAATCTCGTCCGCGTGAAATATGAATTATGAGTTAGTTGGATTAGTTACATTTATTTTAATCTATGTACATAAATTGTAGTTTTGAAAATAAATAAAAAAAAACTTGATGAAGCATTCATTTTAAGGCAAATATGCCTTAAAATGAATGTCGATGTTGCGAGTTTTGTGTGTAGGCCCAGTGTAAACCATAGCTTGGGCATTTCTCAGAGCGTAAACGGACATCCCATTCATCTGGTCACGTTTTTTTGGAAGTGGCTAAATGATTTGAGGTTGGTTTTGGTTGTCTTATAGAGAAACGGGTGCTGTATCTGACTACTGAAAATGGTACAAAAAGATGCAGCCACTTCAAAAAAAAAGCTGCCAAGATGAATGAGATGTCCGCTTACGCTCTGAGAAACGCAAGCCTAGAAATGAATAATCAAGACCAAGTGCCGGTAGTGCGCAAAACCCGCGTAGCCGCGTATCGAGAAGGTGTTGATTGATACATTTCTCACCAGTCTGCCTGCGACCACGGGTGTAACTCATTCCCGAAACGTCAGAATAATGTTAAACGTAAATGTACACGATTAAGACCCGTTTGTCGTTAAAATCTATATTTATTAAAACCCAAAATAGTTTTAGCGTTCATTGCGAGATTCACTTTAAATGAAATTCAAAACTTACTACTACTAGTTTATGATAATTTACCAATAATGATTTCCCATATAGCTTGACGCCGTGTGGTGACGGCAGTAAGAATACACTTGTCACCACCCCAACTTCTCCTGCGGGTGTCGTAAGAGTCGACTAAGGGATTGAAGTGACACTAGCCATTATTTGATAAAAGATTGATGATGGGCAGCAGCGTCATCATAGTGGACACAATACTGCGATCGCCAATCCATTTGCCCAGCGTGGCGATTATGGGCATTTACCTCCTAATGCGTTTAATACGCTTAATAGGAGAGGCCTACGTCCAGCAGTGGACTATCATAGATCTATACTAGATAGATAGATAGATACTATCTGATGATGATGTGATATAGCTTGCTTTCAACATATTATTGATAAATTTATGTCGTTTAGTCCAAACACTAACTGAGCATTTTCTGAAGTAAATTACCTATTTATTTCTTTTGGATATATTGAACTGCCTTAATAGGCAGTAGGCCCCCCACAAGGTGAACTGAAAACCTGTGAAGGTCGCAGAAATGCGCTGGATGCGGGTAGCGCAGGACCAGTCATTGTGGCAATCTTTAAGGGAAGCCAAGGTGAACTGAAAATCTGTGAAGGTCGCAGAAGTGCGCTGGATGCGGGTAGCGCAGGACCAGTCATTGTGGCAATCTTTAAGGGAAGCCAAGGTGAACTGAAAATCTGTGAAGGTCGCAGAAGTGCGCTGGATGCGGGTAGCGCAGGACCAGTCATTGTGGCAATCTTTAAGGGAAGCCAAGGTGAACTGAAAATCTGTGAAGGTCGCAGAAGTGCGCTGGATGCGGGTAGCGCAGGACCAGTCATTGTGGCAATCTTTGAGGGAGGTCTATATTCAGCAGTGGACGACTGATATGATGAACTGCCTTAAGATACAAATTATAAAGAGGATTACCTAGGTATTGTTCTATTAATATGTTAATAAATTCATATCTGTGCAAGCCTTTAATTGGCTTGTTTGATAACTAATCTGTTTAACCTAGTTTTAGTAATTTTAGCTGTTGGTTTTCTGAATAAAAAAATTAAATTAAGCAAAAATTCTACATAACTTCAAGCTCAGCAATAGTTATTTGTGTTACAAGGGATCAAAATGATATTTTTTCGCTGAGCGTATATTGAATCCCAAATGAAGCGATGGATTCCACAATAGAATCCCGAATGTAGTGACAGAGTAATTAAGTAATTAATTCCACTTATTAAAGTAGAATCCTGACCGAAATGAGGGATTCAAGCGTTAACGCCCAAGACAAAAAATATTTTGATACCGTGTGACATACGGCTTTTCACACCTACTATGAGAAAAATAAAAGATATATCACATATTTAATATTTATGCAAATAATCGATTCCGAAGAAATCTTTATCAATTATGAACGTACTGTTTATTTTCATAATTCATGGTAATTTTTTAGGCTGGCAATAGAAAATCCTTGAACAGAAAAGTGCCACTTTGATCCCTCCCGACAGGGAAGAAAAAGCCCGTATTCGAATAGGTGGAGTGAATTTTTTTTTATCCTACCGCACATTACAGTTTTTCTACGTACACATTGTGTACTCTAAAATGCCTTTACTATGTATGGACTAGTTTCTTCATATACAATATATGTACATGCATTTGTTTATAAATAAAAACTAGGGCAGCAAACCTTATCAAACAAGTGCTAAATTTAGACCAGTCAAAAATAGAAGTCGTGATAGGTGGTACCGAATCACATTACACACCATTCTACCCATTTTATAAAAATACGGCACTGATATTAAAGGTTTAAGGTTAGATTTGAACAAATGCTTTCAGTTTTCGTGACAGTTGCCATCAATCAACTTGACATTAGAGCCGCGTGGGACGGCAAGTCATGTTCGACTGTCAAGACTAATTTGAAATTATACCCTTGTTTTGTGGGGATGATGGCGCTAGTAGCAACTGATACCCCATATATTATGTCTCACATGTCTTCACTTTCTGAACAGGGTAATTAATATAATAGAGATGATGACTGTAGTTAAAATAAATTATTTAACATTATGCACAACATAATACACGAAGAAATTATTACTAAGATGTAGATTGCAGTAATTTTTGTACAGAACTTCTATTTAATAAGTTGAAAAGAACTTAAAAGATTAGGACATTTGGCAGTACTCAAACGTGACGTCACTTTTGAGTCTTTCATATAAAATTCCATAGTGGTGATCGTTTTGACAGTTCGAAAAAAGATGCTGATTTGACTTGCCAGTCATCATGCCTATTATGGTTATGATTATATAGGCAAAAAAACTTGAGTAAGTCACCTGGGTGCTTAGCCAAGTTTCTAATCGCTAACGCTTAATCGTCAATCGTAAACGAAAGGTAGCTAACTGTCTTTGTCGCACTAATATGAAAGAGTGACACAGAGGGAAAACTACGATACGCTACTAAGCGTTAGCGATTGGCAACTTGGCTAAGCATCTTGATACGTGTAGTGATCTATTAAAATAGACAATACGTACATGTTTAAAATGTGAACACAAATAAAACCAATGCGCATTGATAGATTACAACCATACACAACAGGAGCTTTTCTGAACTTTTTCACCTATTCATCGATATTTTTCTAGCCAGAACGCAAGATTGACAAAATTAAAATCGACATAACTGTTTTCGATAAGGATTATAATAGTCGATAAATATATTTAATTAATAAATAATATGTGTAACTTAGAGATAAATAACAAAATCGCAAATTATATTCAAAACGATACATTGTTTTTCTAATATCTTGTATTTAGTACCTACTCATTAAAGGAACTAAGACGAATAAAATTTACCCTCTAATAATAATTAATAGATATGAAAAAATAGCCTAGAATAGATCACCAGTTATGTCGACGTTTGATTTAGTCAATCTCTCGTTCCTAGTAGAAAAATAAATGTAGGTATAGTTATGACCAACATGTATCCCATGATCCCATTTAGCCATGATGTTAGTACTTATGTATGTATATTGGTGGTTTATTTGTATGTGTGTAGATACTTTTAATCCGATTGAATGCAGCGGCAACGTGAGCGGGTTAATTGGCACATCGTATCTATGAATGTATGCAAATCGTATTGTAAACACAACAAAAACTAAAGGTTCTATTACTGACGTACCTGATAATGCAGTCCCTGAGACACTAAACGTACACTATACTCGTACTTATTCACTAATTTGAGCCCTATAAACATGTAACAAAATGTATTCTTACTGCCGTCACCAAACATGCCGTGTGGTGACGGCAGTAAGAATACATTTTGTCACCACCCCAACTCCTCCTGTGGGTGTCATAAAAGTCGACTAAGGGATTGAAGTGTCACTGACCATTATTTGATAAAAGATTGATGAATGGGCAGCAGCGTCATCATAATGGACACATTACTGCGATCGCCAATTTGCTTGCCCAGCGTGGCGATTATGAGCTTTTACCTCCTAATGCGTCTATACGCATAATTAATAGGAGAGGCCTACGTCCAGCAGTGGACTATCATGAGCTGATGATGATGAAACATGTAAATCTAGAACCATATCAAAGAATAAAATAAAATGATAAAAGATGTTTTGATGGTCAATGATGTATTGATGTAGGAATCCATTGTCGACAAGCAGTCCAGCCAAATCCAATTGTCTTGGTCTTTGGAGGCGACTATAGCCACTGTCCAGTAGTGGACATCTTTCTTTATTCTTTATTTAACAACAACCATGTAAAAAACTGCTTACGCCAAGACATTACATGTGGACATTACATTATCTATAAGCTAACATAATTCTAATAGTAATAACATTTTATGTCAAAATAATGAAAATTAAAAATTATAGGGTACAGTAGCAAGTATTAAGGTAATGGTTAATTTTTCGTCTAAGTTGTGTCCATCTATCAGAGAAAATGTCGGCATTTTGAATCGTAGCTAAAAAGTTATTAATTAGTTCGATAGCTCTGTGGGTGGGTGCGTTGGAAGTTTGATGGGTGCGGATGTGATATGGAATAGTAAGCAGGTCTGTAGGGCGGCGCCCTTGGCGCCCCACTGCAGCTGTATAGTTGTTAGGGATGAGGATGGCTATGCGCTCGAGCACGACTGATGACGACATTTTGTTGCAGAATGCGGGTCAGTTGCGACGAGACGCACCTGCACTTCATCCAGCCGTACCAGTTCATTGACTCCCCAGAGTGGGAGGCCAATCGCGAGCAATCAGACGACGTCTTTCAGGTTTGTATGTCTGTGGTTTGTTTTTTTTTGTTTATACTATCCGCAAAACTAAGTGGCGAGTAAGGTCATAAATGATTAGAATCGCGCTATCTCTTTCACACCTGCACGGCCTTATGGAGCGGGACGAACAACAATAGCGCAGTATCGTTACGCATGAAAGGAACGGTAGCGGACTTTTATTGCCTGATTCGCCACTTAGTTTTGCGGATAGTATAGTTGTCCTTGTGGACAGGCGCAAGCACTAAGCCATACTGCCTGGTTTGGTTTTTAATGTGAAACAAGGGAGCTATAGTCTGTACAGGGTGAATGGTATGAAGTGTTACCAATTTCATAAGACTGCCATTTTTTTGTTGCAACAATTTATTACTATACGTATAAGTAAGAAAAAACAAGAGAAAAATATTACATTGTGTGGTTAAATTTACTTTTAGTCTATTTGACTACCTTTTGCCTTGACTATGGCCTTTAAATGGTAAAAAAATATTTGCTCGCAGCACGTTTGGGATCCAGTGGTAGTGGTACGAGTATGTGCCAGTGAAATATGATCGCTTTCTTCATTGCATTTATACTCTAGCATGATTAATTGCTCTCACCTTTCTCTTCAAAATAAACCAGATAAAAAGTACGAAACTAACTGCACTGGAAAAATGACACGTAAATTCGGTTTTCAGCCATTTTTGGGTCTTACGAGCTTTATAAGCCCAAAACCTCTGTGTCGTTCTTATGTTTGCGGTCTACAACTCAAATGTTTGCGTACCTACCTAAGACTTCAATGCGGTGTCAAAAACATATTTCCGATAAAACCGCTATTACTTGGACACCAGACTTAATAAAATCTACCTACTTGGTAACACTTCATATCGTTCACCCTGTACTTGTATTGTAGGTATTTATATAAACGTAAACAAAATCCCAGGGCCGTGTGGTGACGGCAGGAAACGACTATACAGCTTAAATTTGAATGGAATTTACATAGTAAAAACCAAATCAGAACTTTGTCTTATTTGCCGCGCTAGTGCGACATGATGTTGTGAAAAAATCCTTGATTGCCCTAGGGCGTAATGACGCATCTACGGCGCGCATCGCTGTAGCGCATTGGTGCAGCGCATAAACAGGTGTGATGAAAATGTACCTACATACATGATAAATGATGGGTACCTAGAGATGTTGATATTCGTTGGTTTTACCTTCGGGCTGGCATGACGAATCTAACTGAAATATGTTGAAAGCATCTAATAAACATACCCCGAATAATATTTCCAATGTAATTTAATTAGCACAAACACTGTCGAACGAATATCCAAGATAACATACCTAATTTTACAAATTGCTATTCCCTTACTCAGTGTAACTTCTTTTACATTAGGCAATAAACTAGAAGTTTGCATATTCTCTCGTTAGTTATAACTCCAATTAGCTACGAGAATAATATATAAATAGCTTACATATACAGGGTAGCATCTGGAATGTGATGACGCCATATAATGAATGGCTAAAGTTATGCAAATATCAACACGATAAAGCGATAAAGTAGGTAAATGCCCATAATCGCCACGCTGGGCAAGCGGGTTGGCGATCGCAGTAGTGTGTCCACTATGATGACGCTGCTGCCCGTCTTCAATCTTTAAAAAATAAATGACACTACAATCCCTTAGTCGAGTCTTACGACACCCACGGGAAGAGGTGGGGTGGTGACAAATGTATTGTTACTGCGCCCCACACGGCCAATTATGGGCATTTACCTTCTAGTGCGCATAGGAAACGCATAGGAGAGGCCTTTGTCCAGCAGTGGACTGATATAGGCTGAATGTATGAAAGTAGGTACCTATTACGTTATTGTACATTGTATGTCCTTTAAAATTAAATATGTAGGTATCAGACTGCTAAATAATAGGTAAATGTATTAACAATAACATTCAGTCCTCCTGCCTACATCTGTCCTATCCAAAGGACATAAGCCACAGTCAATTTTTTTACTCTATCTCAATTACACAAATTCCCGATTTGATTTGGCAAATTTTGACGTAATTTAGGCACGAGGTTAAGCGATTCGGATCGCTAAACTGAAGTGGCAATGGGCGAGGCACATTGCACGTAGAACCGATGGCTGTTGGCGCGGAAAGGTTTTCGAGTGGCGGCAACGAACCAGAAGGTGCAGCGTGGGTAGGAGACAAGGTTGACTGATGACCTGGTGGAGGTCGCAGGAGTCCGCTGGATGCGAGTGGCACAGGAGCGGTCATTGTGGCAATATTTAGGGGAGGCATATGTTCAGCAGTGGACGTTTTTCGGCTGATATGATGATGAAAATAATTACTTATTCCCGATCTTATGACACGTATCATCATAGTTTTCGATGCTACTGACCAATAATTATTATTTATTACCTTTATTGTATTCATGACTTATGCAGCCAATATACAGTGCCTAAATATTTATATTTTCGTCCCGTTTCATCATTCACCCCGTACTAAGATTGCACAAACAAAGTCATCACTTTGTTTTTATGCAAAGTATTTCCGGAACGTTCCTTAAATATTAAAAGGTACATCTTATGACAAATGGTAGGCGTACTTGGTTCGGCTCCAAGTTTCGAAATACCTTTTACGTAATTCCTTTTGATTTGAAACGCTTTGCTATTTTTGGTATTTTCTAATTTGCTTTGCGAATGGGTTTGGCGCAGCGTTAGGACGTTTAATCCCTCGTGTCCCTGGTTTAAGGGATGATGGGATTATAAATAGGATTGTTTTCGTAAATTATTAAAATTAAAGCTTAGGAAAAGTATACTACCTGTATATTTAAGTACTAGCTCGCTTTTATCATGTGCCTATAAATACCGGTCTTTTGGTAGGCTTTGGTGGGGATACTCGTACAGATCCAACACGTAGAGACCCTTTGGAGGAATTTTAAGTGTTGTACATTTGCTGCAACCCATTCATGAGCACAGTAATAAGTACTAGTATTATTAGATATATTCAAATCGACCTAGTCCGTGGTAAGCCAAATTAAGGCTGCATAATAAGACAAACGAGAATGTTCTAAATGATAATGTCTGGTTTAATCGATATTTTTGTGTTTCTGTTGCATCTTGTACGACTACGACTTATATATTATATAACTTGAATTTTGCTACGATTTATACAGTGTGTGTCTTTGATAGCGACATTGCTTTTAAGTAACGATAGATTAAAGTGTTGTTAACCATTTTAGTAAAATAATATAACGATTGCCTTTATTATTTAAGAGTAATTAATTTTTATAATAATCTCGAGCAGCAATGTAATGCAAACATTTATTTGACGTTTCTGAGAGGAAAAGCTAGTTTCGTTTTCATTTTAATTCGATCAAATCATTAAAGTAACTGCGAACTGTTGCCGACGTTAAATTATTTACTGAATTATCCATTACTAGAAAATACTACAATTTAAAACATGCGAGATTTGGACTACACTAGCACAACACATCAACAATTCTTTCTGTGTCTTACTGTCTTAGCCAGCACATTTT
The DNA here is from genome assembly GCA_025490895.1 of Thaumatotibia leucotreta. Lineage (NCBI taxonomy): Eukaryota > Metazoa > Arthropoda > Insecta > Lepidoptera > Tortricidae > Thaumatotibia > Thaumatotibia leucotreta. Next base: position 35,867 of record JALPQI010014303.1, on the reverse strand, counting down.
GAATCGTATTATTCACTGAACTGATATCAAAAATCACTGCACATACATTATCACTTCTTAGAAATCACATTACCTAGTTCAAACATTTTTATTAAATTTATTAGGAAAGTCTGTTGATCAACAAACTTGATGTTATCTTGACACTTCAACTCAATCAATGTGAAGTTTTCAATCGGTACATAAACAAAACGATTATCTGAATCCGCCTTCTTAGTTAACACAAAATTACCTAGCGCTTAATCGTCTCTGTCGCACTTATAAGAAAGAATGACAAAGACGGAAAACTAAACTACGCTACTGAGCGATAGCCATTGGCAACTTGGCTAGGCACCCTGGGCTGTTAAGTCCTTTTCTTATGAACAAGGGTCATGATTTTTGACGGACTTGTCATCGAAAAATGTCACCGACATGTAGGATGTAAATAGGTAGGTAATGAATTGTAATTGTCAGGATGTCACTAAGAGCGAGATTTCAATGAAATCATATGTCAATTGTTAGGTTTAATTTATTAGTTATTGTTATTACTGATACATTGCGTGCCGAATTAATTTGTATGAAATTTTTTTTTTAAATTCTTTAACTAAATATGCTAATTTCAGTTCATTAAGACTTGTACTTTCACCCCTTAAAAGGAATGTCGTTATGAAAGACACACACTGTATATGTAAAAACGTTTTCTAAAGTACACGTTTTCTGTTGTACCTAAACTTGTTTTTATATTTTTACAATTGTGATTTCTATGTATTGTGTGTACAATAAAGTGTTTACTTACTTACTTACTTACTTACTTACTGCCATATTTGCCAATACCAAAATACCTGAGTCCGTATTTATGCAGTTCGTCCGTAGTGATTAGTAAATTGCTCAATTTTCAATAAGGAAACAGCAGTTTATACAACAGAAAACGTGTACTTTTGTACTTTACGTTTACTTTTGTACGAGTAGGTTAGAAAGTTGTTTACTAGATAAGACAACTAAGGATGAATGGACCGTACATAACCTAGTTTATTAATTCGCGAGAATAACCATGACTTTTGAAAAAAAATCTATATTGTAGGCCCTGTAGGTACGGTCGAGGAAATTGAATGTTTAGCAGTTTATGGCTCACTTTACGTTGGACGTGCTTAGTACATACAACACAACCAATTTCACTTGAACCGCAAAGTGCTAAACATTCAATTTCCTCGACTGTACACTGATCAAGTGATCACTACTGATCTGAGACACTGATCTATAGAGGCTGTCAAGGAATAAAAATGTTAAATTAGTAAAATCAATTAGATATATTGTCTTAAATAATATTCAATCCGTTCGTTAAGTTTATTATCTTTGGACCAGGCCCTGTGTCATTAAAATAGAACCCACGGGAGATCCCGGGTTCCCGGCTAAAGCCAGAAACCCTTAGTAATTATGTTATCTTGATAGTTTTGGTAATTAATGTTTTCGTATGTATAATTTAGGGATCATCTTCGGGGCAAGGATTTTTTTACATGCCTACTTTGCGTAGGTATTACAAAGAGATCTTTCTCTTCCACATTTTCACCTTACTGTAATTTAATAGCAATAACCATCACTCGACCGTCTGATAATAATTATTAATATAGTGTGCAAAAAAATATGCAGGAGAAATTCCGCGTGTACCTTAACCTAACCCAGGGCGTGGAAAGAGACACGGTCGATTAAAGTGGATGACTGCTCTTAGATCACGTACTCTGTAAAGTGTTCGAAACGTTGGGATGTAATTAAATTAATAAATATATGAAGGAACCACGGAAATAACATATCTAGTCAATTCAAATTACAGAAGGAAAAACAACCTTACTGTAAACAGAATAAGGTGTGAATTTGCCCTGATTTTTTTAAGCTTTGGACATGTTTTTTCCGTGGATCCTTCATATGCGATACAAACCGTTGCAACAGTTTATTCACATAGAGAGCTCAAGTCATACATGTCATTCAATTCAATTTATTAGATAATAAGTTGTATGGGAGATACGGTAAAACAGATTGACACTAAAGTTAAAGTCGCTTCAACAAAGAGTTCATGATACTATAGTATAATCTCTACTATATACTTACGTGTGTATATTATATTTTATGTTTATGCCGGGATTACATATACCTATTACTGCAAATACCTCAAGTCAGGTTTTGGCAGAATGAATTTAATTAGCATGTAAAATTAAATTGATCACCGTAAATCCAACTATGATCCACAATTTCAACTCCTAAATAAGCATCAGACTCATCCTTCTTTTGGTCTTTGTCCAAGTACCTATTAAAATTATATTAATAATAAAAAAATCTTATAATACTAATTCTATTTTGTTCTTTTAAATTCTTTATTTTCATGTTTTCCATTACCTACTGTTTTTTACTGGTTGCATTGTTTCATTGCCCAAAGGTTGTCTTAAAGACAACACAACAGGCGAATTTAACACTCTTTATTATAAGACCGCCTGTTGTGCCACATTTGGGTGAATATCTTAGCGTTTCAGCCGCCTAATTCTGGTGGCATCATTTTTGCCGAAGTTTATAAACGTCTCAATATTATACTTCGGCATTTGTATAAGGTGCCGTGCCTCCTTGACAAAGTAGCATATTGTAACCAAAAGAAACTTCGGCAAAAATGGTGCCACCAAAATTAGGCGGTTGAAAAGCTCAGATGTTCACCCATTTATGATTGTTTTTTTTATCCAGGTGTCAGTGGTGGCAGAGGAGGTGTGCACGTGTGTGTGTTGGCCGCGCATGCGTTTAGAGCGCGTGCTGCGGCACCGGCCGGCACTCAAGGTCGTGCTGGACTGTCTCATAGGTCAGTACCCACCCTTCATACAAGTGCTCTAATCTTACGCCGGCCGCTACGAACAAATAAAACATGGAAGCCGCACGCCACTAAATTGCCTTTCAAAAACGGTCCTGAAATTTAGTTGACAAGTGTCACCCCCTGTTCAATGCATCACGGCAATGAATTTGAATGTCAACCTATAAAAACTTAAGCCGCCATTTAAAAATAGTTGTCATTGGTCCATCAAAGTTTTGATTGGCGATATTCAATAATCATTTGTCAAAGATGTTGCGTCGAAATATGCGCGGTGTCGCGAAAAGCGCTATGTCCTGCCCATCTTGGCATAATTGAAAAATTTTTTTTTGGGGGCATTTTTGAGCTGGCGTTAGACGTCCATGTTATATATGGTCGCAGGCCGGCCGTCTTGTCTCATTGTCTCAACGAACATAATATTTTAAAATGATTTTTCGAATTTATGACAAAAGTTATAAAAAATCACGCTGGTACAAATTCTCTTCGATGCTGTATCTTTTCTCGAAGTGCATTCATCAGAGCATCCTTTGGGTGTGAATCAGCTACTCTGTGAAGAAACAGCTTTTTGAGTAAAGTTGAAGTGACGACAGGCATTTGTTTTGCTCCTTGACACTCCAAGCCTGCAACGACCGTGCGGACTCTTCGGAATATTTTCTCTATGTGGTCTGTAGCGGCGTGAAGTCTTATTTGTTCGCAAAGAGTTTGTATGAACCACGTACCTTCTTCGACGATTCTGAAGTCAAAATGAACAGTGTTAGGTACGCGTTAGATTACAAAAATATTGAAGTATACATATGACAACAAATTACAGTCGCCATCAGACACATACAGGATGGAAAGGGACGATGTTCCTTCCCGCTACCGACCGAGTCTACCATCAACCATTACGATGAAATTTCAGTATGGGACCAACATCGAAATATTAAAAAAAAAAATTAACCCCTCATACAAAGTGAGTGATTACGAGTTAGAGTTCAATAGTATGAAAAAGTCAATTTTCCATGTACGCTTTCAATGTTGGTCCCATACTGAAAGTTCATCGTAATGGTTGGTAGACTCGGTCGGTAGCAGGAAGGAACGTCGTCCCTTTCCACCCCGTATATCGTAGCCACCAGGATACTCGCAAACATGTGTTTCCTCATACGTATAAGTTGGGACCCTTTAAAGGAAGCGTGAAGAAGCATCCAGCGGGCCAGCAAGGCGGTGGCAACTGACAAGTAACTGGCTGGTCTCCTGCTGCCGCCGCGATTTGGGCTCCACTTTTCACTTACGATCAGGTGAAGTGGAGCCAATTTGTTGTGCCAATATAAAAAAAGAAAAAAAAAACATCTGAGCCTCTATTGTCATGGCATTAGAGCGCATGTTCAGATATTTTTGAACACCGTGGCCGCTCCGATATAATATATATGATGGCGACTGTACGTAAAATCTTTGCATGCAACAAAGTCCATGACGTAACACCTATACGCGCTGAAATCTAGGAAATAGGAGTTCTTTTGAACACATCCTTTATCAAATTATTTTTGAATTTCATTAGCATCACAGGTCTATGCAACGCATATTATATACTTCATTTCAACCATTCAAAGGTTTATGCGATGGACAACACAAACGCGATGCTACCTATTCGTAATTCCCATACAATATGGATTCCACACAACTGCAGTTTACTACATTCGTAGGATAAAATGCTATAGGATAAAACGCTATAAGTGTTGGAAAATAACTGCGGTTGCGTTGAACTCATACTGTACAGAATAACGAATAGGAAGAGTAAAGATTATGTTAAAATATCGACTGTGTAGAATTTCGAATGTAGTAAACTGCAGTTGCGTTGAACCTATACTGTACAGAATCACGAACAGGAAGAATCCCGATTGCGTGAAAATATCGACTGTGTAGAATTACGAATGGAGTAAACTGCAGTTGCGTTAAACTCATTTTGTGTAGAATCGCGAATCGGATGAATTCCTATTGCGTCAAAATATAGACTGTGTAGAATTACGAATGTAGTAAACTGCAGTTGTGTGGAATCCATATTGTATGGGAATTACGAATAGGTAGAATCGCGTTTGTGTTGTCTATCGCATAAACCATCAAATACCATGGCCCGATGCCACTTAAAAATTTGAAATGGCATCGGGCCATGGTATTTGAAATGAAGTATACCTAACAGAAAGAGGAGAAAAACCCATATTCAGCAAATAAATGATTATTAATTCAACCATAGATTCATCCATTCAAACTTACCTGATAGAGGCTCTCCCAAAGAAAGAGCTGTGAAACATTATGATGTCGGAATCCATGGGCCTGCGGTTCTGTTCCGTGGAGTGAATTGTGTCTAGTTCTACGGTTGGAGTAGATAATGGATATTTGCTTTGCGGTTCAATGACTGGAGATGGATAGCGGCCCCGACAAGCCTGTGAATAAAATAAATGTAAAACAAATAACTTATGACATCTAAAACCGAAGAATGCTGCCGAAAAAATTCCGCTGTTCAAGCACTGTTTCTGAATGAATCATTAATTCTCCTTTCATTCTACATTCTCTTCCATTAGTTCACCTCTCTCTCATCACGAACCTCTAACCATGTGCACAAGCTCTGTAATTAATTTATAAAAACTCTGAAAATACAAGTGATACTATCTAAATGAAGTTATTTTCTTTATCCACCAAACAAAATGGTGACGAAACCAGGGAATGAACCAGGAATCGAATCAACAAACATAATAATTATATAGTTGCCGATTTCTAAGAATTAATATTTGACAGTTTAGAAATGGGCCTTATAATATAGGAAGTGGTGGCGGAGACAGTGGGCTGCTGGGGAGCTGACGCAAAAAAAAATATACGGGACATCGGACGACCGTCTCCGACAAATAGGAGAGCATCCTCGCTCAGAGTCGTTCCTGGTGCAACGGCTGTCCATGTGTCCATGGCTATTCAACGCGGAAACGCTGCGAGTGTTCTAGGCACTTTTGCACCGGTAACGACGATGGGCGGCTTATTTTCCTAATATATTATTTTTAGTCTTTTTGTTTTTAAGTTAGTTTTAATTTTAATTGATTGTGATTTTTGATATTAATTGTACCTTTTAATAGTTAAGTGAATATATTCTTATATAAGAAGTTAAGTCTATCGGAAAAGTGGTGAGTCTTACTTATATTAATAAGGATTTAATCTATAAATATTAATCTATAAATGTCAAAAGTTCATTGTAAGATCTTGCAGATTATAATATCAAAATTACATGTACTTATATTATAATCAATTCAAAAAACTTATTCTGACCGTACGCCAATGGAGCAAGAAGTTTCGTTATTTTATCCGGCAAAGAACTTGAGTGGACTTATTCTTTTATACATAAAAGCAGAAAAAATAATAATGAGGAAAGAAAAGAATCAAATTCAATCATCTTATGCAATGGATATTAAGAATAAGAATAAGATTTTTTTTATTTGCCTTAAATAGAAAATATACAATTAAGAGGAAAACTGACATTTTATCCCGCCAGATGTCGCATAAGTGAACTGTACCCGCCATTGACATAAGAACTGTCAAATCACATACATTTTTTATAAGTAATTTTAAACTTTTGCATTTTTTCTCAAGAATGCCTCAATGTAGTGCACCGAATTGCAAAAGCAGAGGAGTTCACATATTTCCTAAGGACCCCATACGCAGAAAACGTTGGGAAAATGCTCTGCGTATCAAAAATTTTAGGGCAAGTAATACAGCTCGATTATGTGCACTGCATTTTAAAGAAGAAGATTATTTTGGAAAAAGTAAATATACAGGTGAGTAAAGTTATAACTACAAATTAAAATATGTAAACCCCCCCAACACTCTTGTCCTTGCTGCAGACTCCATCAGCTCCAACAAAAGAATCATGGCTAGATATCACTTGAAAACCTTATTTAAATTTTCAGATGCTGCTCCACTAGCGAGGTTTTTAAAAAAAACTGCCGTGCCATCAATATTCTGTTTCACCAAAAAAGAAGAGGTAACGCCCGCAGCACTAGAACGTCAACAACGTTATGAACAAAGAAGTCAAAGAAAGCTTATTTTGGAAGATAATGAACTAACGGAAGAGGACAGTGACAGAACCAATAGTGAGCCACATTATTCCGGATGTAGGGCGAGAAGAAATATGTACCACTGTGGAAATTGCAGTACCAGCTCAAAAGGCACAAACAGATCCAGAGCATTTATCAAAGGGTGTTCAAGTAGACCATGAGCACATATATGGGTCAATAAACAGGTACAAAAATGATGATAAATCCATACTATTCTATACAGGCTTTGAGACATACAAGAAATTTCATTTTGTCTACTCGACACTTAGTCCGATGGCACACAAGATCAGATACTTCGGCAGCAATGTTACTACTCTATCTACTGAGGACCAATTTTTCCTTACTTTGATGAAACTAAGACAGAATAAGTGCATTTTCGAGCTTAGCAAGTTTTTTAACATAAGTGAAACAACTGTGTCAAATATATTTATAACATGGATAAATTTTATATACCAACTCTGGAGTAGAATAAATATATGGCCTACAAAAGAACTAACTCAATTCTACATGCCAAAACACTTCAAAGAATATGATAAAAATGTCAGAGTCATATTAGATGGCACTGAAATAACTGTTCAGAAACCAAAAAATCCTACATCTCAGCAAGCTTCTTGGAGTAGTTATAAACACGCTAATACTCTTAAAGTATTAGTAGGAGCAACACCAGGTGGATTGCTATCCTATTGTTCTCAAGCATATGCGGGGTCTATAAGTGACAGACAAACAGTTGAACGAAGTGGTTTAGTGTCCAAGTGTCAAAGTGGTGATAGTGTACTAGCAGATAGAGGATTCACAATTCAGGACATGTTTGCTGATAAAAACATTACAGTAAAAATACCAACTTTTCTAAAAGGAAAGTCTCAGTTGCCAGGTTTGTCAATCATAAAAGACAGAGAACTTGCAAGTAATTGTGTCCATATAGAAAGGATTATTGGATTGACAAAAACTTACAAAATATTGAAGTCTGAGCTAGACCATAGTTATATTCCAATAGCCAGTAAAATATTCTTTGTATGTTTTATGTGTTGTAATTTTAGGGAATGTATAATGAAGAAAAAGAAATAAAAAAGCTAATCACATTTTAATGTTTTTTTATTAAAGATAAATAATCTTTATATATATATTTATTAAATACTGCAGGTTCTAGATCATGAATATAAAAGTTTATCAGTCCAGTGAGCATCTCATTAATATAGCTGTCATCCCGGTTTATAAACAAGATTTTCATGTCCTGAAAGGTATATACAATAAAATTGCAGTATTTCCTCTTACTGCAATAAAGCTGCCCTTGAATCTGAGCATAATAAGGGTGCCTTTTTTTTAAATGTAAGTTACCGTTGATCCTTTCTAGATATGCTACTGTAACCTCAGTTATAATGCTGTGTCTTGCAGCATATGGACACTTAACCTCAATCACAGTGTCCTCTCCAAGTAACCCATCTGGTGAGGCGGCAAGAAATGGGTGTTCATCGGAAATAAATAATCCGCATTTCTCTACATCTAAGCCATACATTGCTTCATATTTTTGAATAGCTATGGGTTCATGAATCTTTCCATGAGTTACAGCTCTTGTGTACACTGGCTTTGGTGAGAGAATCTTCTCTATTATCGCCTTTTTACCGATATGAGTGCTATGGCTCACATTATAAAACATACTAGCGGTAATCCTGCATGACCGCATTTCATGCCATTCTGAAGATGTGTCTTGTCCTCTAGTTTTTTGTTCAACCTCCTTTATCTGCTCGGGAGTGATATCCTTAAGATATAAATATTTTAGCAAGTTTTCTTGTGCAGTCTCCTGACTGTATGAGTGATCCCATTCAATTGCATGAGGATTTGCCGGTTCATACGTTTGCAGTATAGGCATAGATGTTTCTCCATAACCTATGGCCAAGTTTCTCACATAATCTTCGTAATTACACATTATATCTTCCTCTTTGAGAGGATCGTAATTACAACTCTTCATCCTTTTGGTGGGTAAGTTTTGTGCAGCAATGGGTGATTTTTGAAAAACCTTTTTAGGTCTCTTAAATGTCATCAGCTGTTGAGTGCAAACTTGATGAAGTAGTATATAGTTTTTGTTGACAATATCATGAGCACCCAATAACAAAACAGCAACATGCTTGCAACTTGCCTCTGTACCGCTTCCTGCAGCACACTCGCAGTGGCACTCTTCTATAGAACCTTCTTGAGTGACTTTCACGTCCACAACATACGTTAGGCTCTTCATGCTCGCTTTGCACTGTCCACGTAAATAGGTGTACGTACCATCGGACGAGTAACGAGCCGTCACAAGATGACGAGATTCGTAAAGAAGTTGTCCTTTCGGGTGAGTGTTGTATCTGTAGGAAAATAATGAAGAGAGATATTTTATATGAATATTCAATAACAGTAAATAAGTACGAACAGCTAAGAAACAAATTTACGAACATACCTTTGAAAGTATTCCTGTATTTCCTGTTTGCTGATATTGGGAATAGGCGAATCAGCGTTAATATCCCTGAAAGTATCAGCGGGTGGGCACGCATACGAACGGTCTTCCTGAACATCCAGGTTTGCACCAAAGTTTTGGTTTCGATCATATGCCTCCAATCTAAAAAGAAAATACATACTTGAGTGTAAAAACATGAAATTAACACTAAAAATATGTAACATAACCTCAAATGTTTTAATTAATTACCTTTGTACCAAATCAGTCTTTTTTCCAGCCACTGTCGCATTTCTCCTTCGAAGCTCAGCTTGAAGCTTGCGTACAGTCATAAAAGAGTACATTTTCACTTGAAAATCGTAATCTTTTGTGAAAAAATCGCAACTACACACTTGACACGAGACGTAAACAAGGTACAGTTCCCAGTAGCGACATCTGCGTTGATCTTTTAGTGTGCCTCCTAATTACAATACGAAAGAAAAGAAAAAAATAAGATAAAATAAAAAGAAAGAAAACAATCACTACAATAAACGTTAAAAACAAAAAAAAAACAAACTTAAATATAGGCAAATGGGTCCCGGTTTCAGCATGTGCCAAGCTATGCAACCCAGCGCTGGTTTTCAATCTGGTCCCTAAAGAGTGGTCGCTACGCTGTCAGAGTATTATTGTATCTTTTATGATTGTATATTATTGTGTCTTTTGCTTTTAAGGTCAATTTAAGATTTAATATTAATAATCTTAACTCTTTTCTTGTCAAATTAATGTACCATGAACCATAGGTTTAAAATACCGACCTGAATTAAAAATATAATCGGTTTTCCCACTAAGCTAGGGTTGAGACGTGCATCGAAACAGGCGATGACATCACGCTCGCAATACCGCGTGTCGTACGCTCTCAAGTAGCCGTGGTCTTGCCCGTGGGTTAGAATCACCACACAAATGCAGCCGCAAGTCTTGAAGTCTCGTCTGCTGACTGAAAATACAAAAAAATGCACCAAAGTTTTATGGACGAATTATTATAATTATCTCGTGTGTCTACGGCGTGTGAATATCATGGTGGCTTTTATTACAACTGAGGATTGTGCATTATTTTTGCTAAACCGGGAGAATTCTTTGAATATAATTCTAATTTGAAACGTAATACATAATAAATAAATAAATAATAAATAAATATCTTGGGACATCTTACACAAATCGACCTAGTCCCACGGTAAGCTCAATTAAGGCTTGTGATGTGGGTACCAGGCGACGATATATATAATAGATAGATACATATAGATACTATTTGTGATAAATAAATACACAAATAATGCCCTCGCCGGGATTCGAACCCGGAACCTCCAGCTTCGTAAGCAGGGTCACTACCAACTAGGGCTACGGTGGCTGACAAAATTAATTCAATACATTTTCTAAGAAAAGTTCAGTGATAAAAACAATGTACTTCAAAATGAATCGTTAATTAAGTAGAGGCATCGTAAGAAGTCGTTTTTGACGTTTGTTTGCACATGAAGTTCTGTAAATGTTGACAGTTGGTATAATGGAGCAAATGTCAAACTTCATTGTTGCCTGTACGGAATAGTGATGATACTGCTGTTGCTGCAATTTACCGATACGTTAATCGAAATAAATAAGTAAACCTTTTCTATGGAGGTACGAATAATTGCTATAATAGTAGGTACGCACATATTTTCTAAAAGTTTGTCATGGTTTCGACAGGTCCTCGCGAGCCCGTGTGCCCGGTGGATACGCGGCTTTACAGACTGTGTGAACCAGATAAATGTCAAAATTGTTATTCAATCCAATGTATTTATTCACATAAGCTAGTATTAACACCAAATCACTTACTAGTTCTAGTTACATCATAAAAATAAATAAAAAAATAAAATTATGTTAAAATAATTGTAAGCACATAATAATTACAAATTCAATTATAAAATCACGTATAATTTTATTTTTCGTAGAATAATAATTTATATACCACTACGTTATTTATCACCTAGATAATTATGCTCTGATTTTAATAAATGGTTTTAGTGAGTTTATATACTGTATATACGGCATTTCTCTATTTGGCATATCTACATTGCACACTGAGCTAGCAGCACGCAAGTTTGCCAACGTGGGTTGGGAGTGGATCGCTGCAGGCTGGCAAACTCGCGCACAAGCTCATGGTAGTCATGGTCTCAACCACTGTCAGTTCTGCATTGACATTACTACCAAGTGAAACTACGTATATTGTATATCCGACTCCGATACTATTTGACCTGGCATTACAATATTTGGACATCGATTACCTACTGCTATTAATTGTTGACCCTTGATTTTTAATTTTGGACACTGTTTATGCTTCTGATTGGATATAGTTACTATATCTCGCTAACAGAGGTTGTGGTTGCTATGAAATTTGCTTATAGAGGTCACGTCCTATTCGTCCTATAAAACATCTTACCTAAATGCGACTTTACGTCATTATAACGTCACCGGCTCCAAAGTTTCGCTGCCTGCTAATGATTCTAAGTAAGATTATTACCAAACACTTTTTTAATTCGGATTACCTAACACTTTTTTAATTAAACTTTTTCAATGGCAAGTACCAGATCTAACGCCCTTTCGCACTTGACTGAAAATTTTACGACGGTAAAATCGAGCGTTTCTCAACACTATTGTGAGCTGTCAAAAACGACTTCTTACGGTGCCGCTACTTTAGCGCTTGATAATGACAGTCCGCAGCCACTCGCAGCTGACAACTAAGCAAGACACGTGTGACATTGCTCGTTAGAAGGAAATAAAATTAATTATGCAGTTAATTTATCGACAAACCTTGAAAACGATTACTAGTAATGTGTATTATTAGCCATTTTCATAAAAGGCTGGGTTATGGTAACACACTATATTTGAACAGCATACTTACATTGCCTCAATTGAATAAACAATTCATTCTGTTGCAGATCATGATGAGTGGTCACTTGAAATCTAAATTGCCTAAATGTATCTTCTAATGCAGCTACATCCAAAGCTGTACCTAGTCTTTTTCCTTCAGGGGTATTGAAGTTTTCATGATTGAATATAATCATATAATTCTTCTCGTATTTCTCTAATTCATATGTTGTTGAATCTACATTTGATGATTCATTATTAGAGTTAGACATACCGATTTCGTTAATCATCTTTATAATGTTTTCATCATACGTATTTCTTTTAATATGAAAATCTGGTATGTTTTTGCTGTCATAGTACTCGTTTGGGGTTAAATTAGTCAGTTTTGGGTTAAACATTCGTTTTTGGTTAATGATGACTTTTATGTTTCGGGCTTCGTTAACTGTCAGTTTCTTTTCAAGCCTAATATGTTCTTTGGGTCTATCTGGTACTTTTTCCGAAGTTTCTCTTTGTAGTTTACCAAAGAAACGTTCATCAAAACAGTTTATAGCTAATTCACAATCAGGAGTTATTTCTTGAACAGAATCAGCCTTGGAGATAATTTGGGTTTTAATAAATCCTAACCTGGAGTTAACATATAACATTTTTCCTGGAGCATAGAAATGGAACCCAAGCTTTTCTAATAAAGCGTCTGATGAAGATTGTTTATCATATGCACTCTTTGTTGTACGTACTTTGTGTTCAAATTCCGGCGAAATTGCCTGTTCCCCATCAACCATGCTGTGCCATGATTGTAATTTCCTGGGATCATAGTGTTTTTTTTGGCGTCTTTGCAATGATTGAAAAAATTTTGAGTCCCTTCTGTTTAAGACAAGATCTTCCAAAGATGTATCTGGCTGTACACTTGTGTCCACATTAATCAATTCGGCCTTGTTTGATTTTATTGACTCATCACTATTGCAATCTTCGTTTGATGAACCATGGAGAGCCTCCATGTTCATATTGAAGACACTTATATTCCCCATCCAGCACGTAAACACAATTTAGTTAACTCGTGACAATGAGAACTCACATACCTATTAGTTACAACAAGTAAGCACTAAAATCTAGATATTTTTTTATAAATCGACATAAAATTATTGCATTAGCTACCCTAGCGATGCAAAACTGAACAACACAACACATGTATGCAATGCATCGAATACCAACGACCATTGAAAAGGATAAGATAAGGATTTCCGTCGAACAGTCAGTGGTGTGTTATTAGTTTATATTTTTAAAACTAAATTATAAGAAACATTGATAGTGGATGATAAGATAATGTAGGTACAAAAACTTTTGCAGGGAATTACCTGCAACCTATGTATTTTAAAGAATGGTATTTTGTAAAATACTGCTGAACACGCTTGTATTGTAGTTCGAAGGATATAAAATATTATTCATAACCATAATTTTATTCAAAACACATAAATGGTACATGTATGTTCACAAGGCAGAAACTCGCTCGTACCTATAGTTTAAAGACGTGTTACATGTATCTGAGCTAGGATTCAGATGAAATTTTAGATGAAAAATTCATGGTTGTTAAAAATAAAAATGTTCACAATAAAAACAGTGAAAGTGCTTTGTGTTTACTACGCAGACGTCACAAAAGTATTATCAATCTATGATGCATTTAAAGCGCAATGTTTATAGTATAAATACGAGTAATTAGGATAATGTCAATTGTTTGTGTTTTATTGTTATCAAATATAAGTTTATTTAGTTAATGCAACTTAAACAGTTTATGAAATATGACTCTTTCAATGATGTCCTTATTATTTTACATTAGTAAGAATAATTCGAAAACAAAAGAAGATTGACGACTGATATTAACAGGGATCGGATACCGGTTTTTTGTCCATACAAAAGAACGATTCTAATTTCGTTCTTTTTCGTTCTTCGATATATAAATTATTTGTTAATAGAGTAACTAAAAATATAATGTTGTTAATTAAATAAAATATTGATTACTACATAAAGAGTGTAAGATATTTTGAAATGTCAATATTTCAATTTTTAATTTTTTTAATTTCAATGTTTAAAAAAAAAAACGGTTCCGTTCCCTAGATATTAAGCATATAGTATACCTCCGGCTTAAGATCTGCCAGTACACTACCAGAAAAAAATAACTAAATCCGTCACAGGGGGGCGCTTGTTGTTCACCTTGCCTACTTAGACCCTTTTCTAGGTAGGAAAAAGCGTTGTGTATATATATTAGGTACTTTGGCACGCCTCGATATCTTTGAAATGCAGTACGGTGATTGCCAGCCGATGACGTGGCAGTTTCCACACACGGTAATGGAAGCACAACGAAAGCCATTCAAATAGATTAAAATCTAAAGTGTGCGTTGGCTGGTTCAGATCCACAATTCACAAGCAAATTGGGGTTATTTTCCATTTTGCGTTTGAGTTTCCTTTTAAAAAGGGTTCAGGTACAACACGGAAATGAATTTAATAACGGCTTCATTAATCAAATATTTTTTTGTATTAGAAAAGTTATTAGCTAGTGATTTGATTTGATATACCTACATACAAAATTTGAAATTAGAACCGTTCTGTGAATGGAATTGGAACTATAAGTAATTTGCCCAAGTCCAAATAACGGGAACAAGGACGGAAGCAAAAAATGATAAATTATTATGTAATTGTAGTATAGGTAATCTGTTCTCACATCAGTGTATTTTATGAAATAAATTGTTTGCTGCTCACCATTGTGACTAGAAAAAAAAAGATAAATGATTATCGTTCATAAGAATTGTGCCTTTAAATCAATTGACAAAAAATATTTATGCCATCTTTTGTAAATTACAATACTCTGTTCAACAATTATTGGCAGTTAAGTGGAAAAAAGCAAATTCATAAAATGTAGGCGCGAAGAGGTGTCTGCGCCTGGAAATTTTTAATTTACCGCCTTTTTTACTGGCAGGGATTGTTGGAGTGAGTATACTTTTTTTTATCGGGCTTTATTTTCATAACTGTACAATTTATCTAGGTAACATAAATTAAATCTTACTAACCTAACCTACATATATCTAAGATTGGCCCTTGTAGCATTGTACCGAGGATTCTGGCGGCATTTCCATGCGTTGTGCGAGGAATTCGCCAGCTATTCAGTCTTTAGATTACGTGAAACAGACGTTTCGCTATTCCAGCACACAATTTGCGTGCGCTGTATCTCCAAGAACCTAAAGTTACATTTTGTAAATCAATTTTGGGAGATATACTGCCGTCCTATACCTAAAACCGGCCTAAGCAGCAAAATAGTAGTTTTCAATTGAATAAAGATTCTGAAAGAGGAATTAAAACCCTATAGACTGGTCTTGGAATCATATTTTTACCATTTATATTCACGGAGATACTCAATCCAAATACCCCGCTAAGTGCAGTATAAGTTGATAGATTACAATACTATAAAATGGCAAATCTACATTACATAGCTATAAATAATGTTAAGGTACTTAGCAGTTGTATTCATTTAATGATTAAACTGCATGATACGCAGCTAATAACACGTTACTTGACAAAAACTGTTTATATCCTCGTTTAAGTCCTTTTACCCTTTTATTATTATTTTTTTTGTTACGCACTTTTATTGTCTGATACTACATTAAAAAACAGCTTCTACGCTTAAACATGGCTAAAGTCCCTTAACCTTTTATTAATAAGAACTTAATTACTATTTCGGCTACAAATACAACACTAAAACCTAGTGACTTAGTTTAAACGGATGAAAACTACGGAAAAAAAAACAATGTTACAAGACTAAAAACACGCTAATCAACAATACTACGCTAATACCCCGCAAAGCGCAAAACCCCTCCCCTCAGATCTGACCGCCGTGGCCGGCAGTTCACTGTGCGGCACTCGCGCACGAGGTTGTGTAGTTATACAATACAATAACTCTTTATTGCACCTCAAAGACAAATACAAAACAAATAATAAAGTACATGTTATAGAAAGAGGTAAACAAAAGGCGGTCTTATCGCTAAAAAGCGATCTCTTCCAGACAACCTTTGGGTAGAGGAGATAAGAAAGTAAAAGTTGATAGTATTTAGGTGGTGCAAAACTGAGAAAAATGGTCTGATTGCTAAGGAATGTAAAAATAAACACAAAATACAAATACATAGATATGTATACAGGGTGTGGCCTGTAAAAGGAGCAAAAAATGAAACGGTACACTAATAACCCAATAAATAGTCATAATTTAATAGTTAAAACTTAAAAAAATTTTTTTTTTTGCAAAAAAAAAAAACATTTTTTTCCTTTTTTTTATGTAGTTTTACTGCAGTCGACTTATACCAAAAAAGTTAAATCGGTGTAACACAAAAAAAATTTTTTTTTTTGCTAAACCAGTTAAAAAACCATGAGTTCAAAAAAACTTTTTAGCTCATTTAGTTTTATGTCCACTGAACTACCAATATGTTTAATCATTAATAAGGTACAATGTTGTGATACCTAGATACATCACTCATAGGTCGTAACTTTAACATACTGTTTCTCCTTAATGGGATAACTTTAAAACACTGGGACCTTTGCGAATAACTAGAGGCAGTCAGAGGAGTCTTCCATTTGATTTATTGCTCCTGTTACAGGCCACACCTGGTATATAATATATATTTATATATATATAAATAGATACACATAGAAATACATATACATTTTATAAAAATACAGATACATCACATAGTGAAACTATGAGAAATAATTAGTTTAAGTCAATTGGAATGAAAGGAGAAAATAAATAAAATAAATAAATAATTCAAAACTAAGGAAGTGACCGTGTGGTTACGTCAGTAAGAATATATTTGTCACCACCCCAACTCTTCCCGCGGGTGTCGTAAGAGTCGAGTAAGGGATTAAAGTGTCACTGACCATACTTTGATACAAGATTGATGATGGGCAGCAGCGTAATCATAGTGGAACACATTACTGCGATCGCCAATCCGTTTGCCCAGCGTGGCGATTATGAGCATTTACCTCCTAATGCGTCTATACGCATAGTATAGTTAATAGGAGAGGCCTACGTCCAGCAGTGGACCGAGATAGGCTGATGAAGTGAAGTGAAGTGAAAGAAGGAAGTGACAGATAGTGTTTCTTAAGTAATGTTTTGAAGGATGCAATCGATTCGGTACGTCTTAATTCAATAGGGAGTGAGTTCCATAGTAGAATAGTTATCAGTGATGGCTGCATGTTTCTCTTTCTTCTGTAAGTGTGTAATATATTAAAGTTATGTGTACAGTAGTTATTCTGCATATTATTTAAGACTATATACGAGTAATATTTATTGACAATATTATTATAATGTTTATTATTGTCAACCAAAGATAAATATATTTTTGATGAGCTTTAATATTTTAGTTACATGTTCAAGTTTTTCATTTAAAGGGTGTAGCAGGATAGCCTTGGAAAAAGTGCCCCCAGAGGTTTTGGTTTGAAACTATAGTCAAAACAATGACTTTTAAAGCGGCAACACCATGCACAAATTTTGGACCCCCTCTTACCCCCACTAACCTGCCGAAAACCCCAATAACTGAAAAACTGTTTTATTTTTTTTCCCCTAAACTATGTTAGTGATGGTTTCCAAATTTTGCAAATATAATACTATGGCCTAAAGTTATTATCAAAAAAAGACAGCCTTCTTGGACTTCATACACATTAAAAAAACAGTAAAAAAAATTACTTTAATTTTGTACCTACCTCTAGTCAAACTTGTTATACAGGTATAACAAGTTTGGCTAGAGGTAGGTACAATCACCATTTTTTTTATATGTGTCTACATCTTATCTAGATAATATGCAAGTTTCATGTGCCTAGTCTAGGTGGATCATAGCGAAACATTTTTTTGAAATACTATGGTGCCTACTACGGTTTTACAATATTATAAGTAAAAAATAAGCAACCGCCAGCGACAAGGAATTTCAGTTTGAAAAGGTGGTGCTAAATAATTATAAATTAAACTCATCAGTGCTTATTGATGCTACCATTTTGTGTAATATTTAATAATGAAGACGAAAGTCTTTCATCATAATATTGTGAGGCCGTAGTAGGCAACATAGTATTAAAAAAAAAAAATCTCGCATTGACGCACCTAGACTAATTAGGCACATGAAAGTTGCAATTATCTAGATAAGATGTAGACACATATAAAAAAGAAATGGTGATTGTACCTCTAGCCAAACTTGTTATACAGTATTTATTACCTACTCACATTCAAACAATAAACTATTTGTATTTGTATGAAGTCCTAGACGGCTGTCTTTTTTAATAATACCTTTAGGCCGTAGTGCAAAATATAGAAACCGTCACTAACATAGTTTAGGAGAAAAAAAAGAAAACAGTTTCACAGTTATTGGGGTTTGTGTGGGTAAGAGGGGTCCAAAATTTGTGTATGGTGTTACCTCTTTAAAAGTCATCGTTTGACTATAGTTTCAAACCAAAACCTCTGGGGGCATTTTTTCCAAGGCTACCCTGCTACACCCTTTGTTGTAGTTTTTCGCTGAAGGTATTGTTGTACCTGACTGTTACCTTATATACATATTATTATGTTGCTTTGTTAATTATATATACGACAAAATTATCTACAATAGAATTTCTAGTAGTCACTCTGTCGCGCGCGTTTATATCTATAGAAATTAGGTATTAAAGGAAATCCTGTAATACTCGTAAAACGCCGCAATACAAACAAAGCAACCCATGTAAGTTGAACTACATGTAATATTATAAAGGTTTCGGCAGAGGTAAGGGTGAACACCGTGACTTTCACTTACCGTATGAGGCTATAGAAAAGCCCGCTGCCTTTACAACTTAATCAGACTACTTCCTAAACTTATTCTTAAAACGTCACTTTTTGCCATCACGCTTTATTTTATAGGCAAATATTTATTATTGTATTGTAATTTCAGGCATTTAATAAGCTCGAGAATCCAATGTATTGATAGACTCCTGCTGTAATCAAAATGAAGAAAGACAATCTTCAATGCAGCGTTAAAACATATTATAATGCAAAAAAATAGAACTAGAGTAACTCTGTAGACGTAAGAAATATCCTACTTTCCATCATCCATAACATATAATAGGCAATGTCGGGCATGGTAGACGATTTGAAGATGATAATAATTAAGTATTGAAGTTTTATAACTGATCTCGTTTGTTAATTAAGGAAGAAATAATAAATTAGTTTTATAAATTGTTTTGTTACGGGTAATGACTAGTAGGTAGATACATATCTAAGCCAGAAGGGCTAGTATATATTTAAATCTGTTGTATTTGACAGTTACTTTACTTTATAGTCAACATATCGAAGGGTGAAAATATGATAGTAGACGTACGGTCTATGTAAACAACAGTCATAATTTGACCCGTCGATACGTTAACTACAGTAAAGTGAATGTTACAATAAGCTTACACTTATACTAGCCCTTCTGTAAAGTAAGTGGGCGAAAGTGAAGTTAAGGTAGACAAGTGATTTTATACTTTTTCCCGCCAAGGTCTGTAATTAACATAACTTTACTGTCCTCGGTATGCAATCTACTAATTCGATAATTCTGATGTTACTTAATAAGACTAAATAAGTTTTCACAAAAAATATTTTTGTTTATTCTTATGAACTAGAAGTAATTTTGTTTTTTGTTTTCTAATTATAAAAAAAGTTTAGCCTGATTTTTCGTTTTGTTTCGCATTTGAATTAAAAAGATTTATCATACACAGTCTTGTTTCATTTATTTTAAATAGGTATTAAATCCCTTTAATTGTTATTTGTAAAGTGTAGGTTAACGAGGACTTGCTATAACAAAAAATAAAGCATTTGGATAACATTACAAGATTATAACCTAGTTATCGGAAATGATCTGTCATGTAACGTGTTTTATGCTTAGGAATTCATATAACTAGCTATGATTTTCACAGTTATTTCATAGTTAAAAAACAGCTAAAGTCCAGTAGCGTGTTTATATCATTCTTTTTTTAACTAGTAATCCTACACATAAAGTACTATAAACTCTTAAAGTGATTTAGTCGTTATTAAGCTATGCATTGCATATTCTGCAAAGTATAAAAACAATACTATAAACACGTTAAGTACTTAGCCGTTATTTAGATATGAACTGGTAATTATGCAACGCTATAAAACGGCAAAGGTATACTTAACGGGGTTTTAAAGGTAAAATCGCTTGCATTTTTGTAATTATTTGCAACACTAAAACACAAAAACGGTAATTTCTCATAAATACTACATTCGTTTTTAAAATGGTGCACATACAATGTAAGCCTGAATTTAGTTTTAATTTTTTTATAACAGAAGTTCGGAATAAATCTTAAGATTTTCTAGAAATATTTACTTTTAAGTTTTTTGCTCATAACTCAAAACTATAATTTGTGGGTTAGATAGGTTTTAGACAAAGGACGGCAGTATATTACTATTGACTTGATCAGTTCGAAACTTGCATGAAAAACATTGACCATAACTTACATTATTGATTCAAGTTCATCACTGAATTGTATCGTCGTGCTTACCAACCATGCCATTCATAAGCGACCAGGGAAGTCAGATGTCCCATTTTGATTAAGAGTTGGTATTGATTTATACGAATAACATGCTTTTCTACTGTTATGAAAGTTTTTAGGTCAAGTTCTTATTTTTATGCTCATTTACGCATCAGAATTTATTCAAATACATTCACAGGCAATTAATTCAGGTCAGGTTGGAATTTTTCATAGAAGATGATGGAAACAAGCTGATTACAAATATTTTTTAAATATTTATAGTACAAATGGAACCGTTTTCAACATCAGATTGTATTGGAATTTACCTGAATTTTTCACACAATCCAAGACATAGTCGTTAGATGACTCTGTAGGTATAGAAATATAAATAAATAACTCATATTACTACGATACATTTTAGGTATTTTTAAAACTTTGTACACTTAAGGTGGAAGTACTAGTACCCAATGCTGTACCAATACTTGTCATTATAGCTTGAGCTCATTTTGCATAATTTTAAGACAGGCTGATGTTTATTAGGACTAAGCGTTAATATTTCCAATGTCCCAATATGTGACAAATTTGTACTGAAGTGCCATCTATTGGGACTGCCAGCAAAAGCACCTGACGCTAAATCATACAATGAAATAAGGAAATTTGCAATTTTGAGAAATTTTGTTATTGTCACCCTATAAAATAGTATTTACTATTTAACAAAACTAACACCTCTCCCAAATCACATGACAATATTTTATGTTGATTTATATATGAGGAAAATAAAGTGATTCAAATAAATATCCTCTGTTGACATGTTGCGCACTAGTACCTTATGTCTTTACAAACCAATTTAACGACAATTTTAATGCTTTTTTTGGATTTAATGATAACTTCAGGGAAATGTCAATACAACATGATTTCAAAAAAGATTCTACATAATTACATCGTAAATAATTTTAATTTTTTTTTAAATTAGCATATTTGCATTATTTCCTATGAAAAATTCCACTTGAACCATAATTACCATATTCATTGACCGAAAGTGTATTACACACTTCCTTCCTGTTATTGTACATAGCATAGAGAAAGACAAAATAATAATTAAACCAAATACAAGGAGTTTCGTGAGTCACTATTATTACTGGCTCGCACTAGGTAGTTAATCGTAAATATTAAGTCATACCTACTGAAAAACTTTTAATTTTAACTTTAAATTGTGTAAAAAAAAACTCTTTCCAGTGTTGCCAGGTCTCCTGATTTATCAGGAGATCTACTGATTTTGGGCTATGTCTACTGATCTACCGAATTTTCAACAGATTCTCCTGATTTTTCGTAGTTTACTTCTACCTTAAGATTTTTTTATTGTAAACGGAACGCTGTTGCCGGTGGCACGAGTTTGGAAATCGGATGCGATATTATAAATGCTAGTAGACTCCTTTAATATTGCAAAGTTCGTAAACCCCTTTAAACACACGAAACGTCAAAGTTGTCAAGTCAAATCCAGGAAATCCAGAGACTATGGAGAACGACAATACTAAAGTTATTAATTATTGCCGTTGCCGCCTAAATAGTATTTCGTTTGACTCGATAGTTTACTTTTTACTAGTTATTTTGTAAATTGTGTGATTAGCTTGGAATGGTAATACATCGGGGTGTGTTTTCATAGAAGTTCGATCTTGTTATCACTTTTTATTAGGTATATTGCTTTCCTAATATTTCTAACAAATATTTGTTTTGCGTTATACAAATAACTAGTTTATTTTAACTACTAAATTATTTTTCTTTGATATTTGACTAGGCTTTTCATTTTGGATCTCAGCATGATGTGTTATTTTACTGTGTTTGAGTTTGGTTTGGATGATGAGATTGATGAGTTCTAACAAAAAACCAAAATATGGTCAAAAATTCAAATCAGAGTGGCTAGGAGAAGCACAGTTTGCAAAATGGGTGACTGTAAGCCAAAAGGGGGATGTTTTGCGTTTTGCAAAGCATGCGGAGTTAATATAAGCATTAGTGGTGAGGGAAAATCACATTAAGAAAAGCACGGGGCTGGAGATAAACATGCCGCAAAACTGAAAAGTATTGTTGGACAAAAACTAATAACGGAATCATTGCCGTCTACTTCTTCAGCTAATAGATTACGTTTTTGGGTTACCAATATAATTAAGACAATGTGTCATTCTTCTTCTGCATATTGTATTGTTGATTGTCAGATAATAATTTATTTTTTATAAATAGGTACAATCTTGATTTTTGTTCCAGTTTAATTTGAAATTAATCAATAAATCAGTTGGTAAACAAATAATTAGCCTACTGATATTTTTACCAATCTCCTGATTTCTAGGCTAAACTTCCTCTGAAGTTTTCAAATTGGATCTGGCAACACTGACTCTTTCCCATATCAAATGTCGACATCACGTAACCCATAACCATTTATATGAAAAAATGCTTAGACGAATACAAGCTGATAGGTGGCTTCTGGTTCTTAAAAATGATGTGGTCAAAACCTAATCCAGTAATTTGTATAGTACGGACCATTATCGTAACCGTTAATTTTCGCAATGTCCACTGGAACGACGCCCGTTTTCACGAACGCTGTATGACCCAACTACCTTAAACAATATGTTAATCTGTTACATTCCAGGTAAAGACATAACACACAAGCTATACTCAGTAAGCGAAGGTCTGGGCGCGGGCGGCGCGGACCGCGACGCCGGGACCGCGCATTTGACGCGGTCAGCCAGTGTGGACGCAGTTCACGAAGGCACAAGAGGACGCTTGCGCAGCCTTGCGTGGCGTACGCGATCTACCAGCAAAAGTAAGTGGCAGCTATTTATGCTTTGCACGTTCTATTAAAAAACACGAACCCCACGAGCACTTAGTGATGGCGCTTGTGTAGCCTTGCGTGGCGTAAGCGATTTACCTGCAAAAGTGAATCGCAGTTTTTTATGTCGTAATGTATAGGTATTTAGATACACGTTCCTTACAAATACCAGCCATTACCTCCAGCACATAGTAAGTGGAGGTGTACCTATACCTACTGTGGGGACAGCGGATTCGACGCGACCCTGCGTGAGCGATCTACCAGCGAAATTCAGTAACAGTTTCTTATGCCATATCGTAGTCCGTTTCTTACTTCCCATGTCCAATTTCTAGACTTTTCATTATCATCATTTAACGAGTAAACTCTAGTCGATGGAGCTGATGAAGTACGTATTAGATCTCTCCAAATACTTGTACTTAAAACCTTCCTTGACTTCCCTGTACGACATGACTGTTACCTTATGCTTTATTTGTTTGATATAGCTTATCCGTGCCTTTCTTCGCTTGCCTTCAATCTACCCTTCTATATTATGTCGCTTATGAAATCATCATATCGTAAAAGATGCCCGATCATTCGTCCCCGCCGTTCTTCTGTAGTTTACAGTATTCTCCTGCTTTCTGTCACTCTAGACTTCTATAGTAGAAACAAATAATGAATCCAATCTCTATCGATTCCAGGCACCTCATATTGGCAGCCAATGGTGGCGCGCCAGTTCCTCCGCCAATCGCCGTTCGGGCGCGGCGTGCCCCGACTCCTTGCGCAGGCGTCGTCCGCCAGCCTGCAGCCGCGCGCGCGCAGCCCGCCGCGCCGCGCCGCCTCGTTCCGCCGCGGAAGGGAAGTCAAGTTCGCCGAACACGAGACCGTGTGACAAGGGCCGCGGCCCCAGCAGGTGTGTACAGAACAGACGTCAGCAGACGTACAAACTCTGCCTGCCACCGAAAGCTCCGGTACCGCACAGTTACCTTCGCGTGTTTTATCTCACTCACACAAGCCTGTTCGTTCCACCACGAGATAGAAGTCAAGGGCCGCGGCCTCAGACAGAACAAAAAGACATCATGGTTATCTTTGTCCAATGCTACGTTCTGCCTAGTCACCGGAGCACTTCGTCGGCTCCGGTGACCGGTTACCCTGGCATGTCATATCTCACTCACAGAAGCATGATGCATTATCAGCCATTTATATCTACTATAGTATAGTAAATGGTACTAACGTCATGGACCCTGCTTCTGTTCCTGCTTCCCTGTGACCGCACAATTACCTTGGCACTGACACATGTATACGCGCATATACAACATGACCTTAGACTATGGAAGTACCAACGCGTTTGCTTCATACATTTTGTTGCCACTGTCTGAGATGTGGCTGGACGCAGGTCTCTTCTATTAACTACAGACGTATTAGGAGGTCCATGATCGTATTACCATTCGTTTACAAAAGATTGATGATGGGCAGCAGCATCATAAATATCATAATGGACACATTACTGCGATCCCCAACCCGTTTACCCAGCGTGGAGTTTACGGGCATCACCTCCTAATGCGTCCATACGGATTAGTAATAGAAGAAACCTGGACGCTTTCCATAAAAATCCTGGAATCCTGATTCTTCTAGATCTAGACGTGTTTGGGCTAATTCGTATCAGAATCACGAGCTGATTTGATCAAGATAATAAAAAAATGGTGGAGTTGGACTGATGACCTGGTGAGGGTCGCAGGAATCCGTTGGATGCGGGTGGCGCAGGACCGGTCATTCTGGCAATCTTTGGGGAAGCCTATGTTCAGCAGTGGACGTCTAGCTAATTCGTATCAGAATCACGAGCTGATTTGATCAAAATAATAAAAAAATGGGGGAGGTGGACTGATGACCTAGTGAAGGTCGCAGGAGTCCGTTGGATGCGGGTGGCGCAGGATCGGTCATTGTGGCAATCTTTGGGGAGGCCTATGTTCAGCAGTGGACGTCTAGCTAATTCGTATCAGAATCACGAGCTGATTTGATCAAAATAATAAAAAAATGGGGGAGGTGGACTGATGACCTAGTGAAGGTCGCAGGAGTCCGTTGGATGCGGGTGGCGCAGGACCGGTCAGTATGGCAATCTTTAGGGAGGCCTATATTCAGCAGTGGACGTCTTTCGGCTGATATGATGATGATGATGAATAAAAAATATGATGAAAAATATTCGTAGAAAATTTGAGTTTGCGTTAAGGTGCATTCAGACCAAATGAGCACTATTCTAACCCCCTACTCTACGAGATTCGTTGATTTCGTAGAGTGGGGGATAGAATAGCGAGTGCTCGTTTGGTCTGAATGCACCTTTACTTGACGTTCGTAGTAAATGCATACTAGAAACGTGACGTAATGGAATGTTTTTTGGGACTTCATTTTTTATTATCAAGATTGAATCAGCTCGTGATTCTAATTCGAATGAGCCCACGTCTAGATGTGGAAGAATCAGGTTTTCAGGATTTTTTTGGGAAAAAGCCCACCTACGTCTAGCAGTGGACTGAGGAAACTGAATATACAAACGATACTCCTCCTGTATGTGTGGCTGCTCCCGCGTTTCCGCTACTGCAGCCGTGGCCGGGTCGCATCCCACAAAGGTGGGACGGTCGTTGCACCGTCATTTGGGGATAGGACTGAGGAAGGCTGATGTGATGATTTATAATCCTCAGGAGCTGGAGCCGCTGGTTGCGCACCCCTCGCCCTCCGCCGCGCGCCCCTGACCGGCGCGCGAGCGAACGATTTGCACCACGGACTTTTAAAGGAACAGTGGATGTGAAAATACACGGAAACCTATTTGTTTAGTTTCATATAGCTCTTCCTAAAACGCATACAAGCCCACACTAGTACGGTTTTATGTTCTTTTGATGTTGAGATAGAGGCTTGAAAGCGTACTATGTGGAGTTCCCAGATATAAGAATTATTTATTGAACGACTGATCCTTATGTGAGCTTTTCGTAAAAACCCTGTTTTTCATTTTCCATTACCTAATCCAAAATTTTGTAAATTGGCATTTTGAGCTTTTATAAGTTTTTAAATACTGCTTAACTAAAATTCCAATATTTTGGATAAGGGCTAATTCTATCGGTGCGATGTGTCTAAAATAAGACAACATTTTCAGATCTGGTAAAGAGAAGCTTTGTTTTTTAGAAAAGCGCACATACTGTATTTACTCGTAATGTTGGCTAAGGATGCAAGATGTTTAAAGACATACTAAATAACCTATTTTAGAAACGGAAAGCTGCCCTCTAGTTATTTGTTTAACAGCGATCCCTGCCTTCGAATGTTTCATAGTTACTGATACTGTTATTAATTGATTGATCAAAATATTCATATTACATTATTACAAAGAGCTTCCTGTGGCAACCGACTGTCATAATATATCTTAGTGTAAAGCTGATTCGTTCGCTCGATGCCCGGTGTGACATGTTTAGTACATCGAAATATAATAAGTTGAGAATAGTAACATAAAAGTATCATCAAATATAAAAAAAGTGTTATGCCAAACGTATATATTCATATTGTTTTCAACAATAAGAAAGTCAGAATGTCACAATTTGCCAAGATCACTTATAATTATCGCTATTTTGTTTTTTTTTTTATTGTTCATTGTAAGGAACAAAACAAAGGCATAAACAACCCGACATCGACATCAGAACGACAAATCACGAAAATTTTCGTTCAGTATATCATTCCTGTATTATTTTTAAAACTGCAACCAATTGGAACCCTAGGTTACCCATGAACAATGTCAAAGTGACGCTATAATTCATATATATTGTAAGACGTCCTTTGCTAGGGCATCAATTGGTTAAATGCAACCTAGATAATCCAGTCTTTCCCGTTGTTCCGACTCAACACTTTAAATTCCACGGATGCGATAGCGCAAAAAAATTGTTGAACTGTAAATGGTTTTTCCAAATATTCATATTTTTCTGAAGCCACCTACGACCTTTCGGTTTTAGAACTGGCTAGCATAAGCTTGGTTTCTCATTTTATTTGAGAAGAACAAGTGTTCGTTACTCTTCCATGCTTATTGTATTTCGATGGTTTAGTGATCTCTAGTGATACTTGCGTTTGTTAGACGAGTGCGTCTGTGTGTGTTAGAATAAGCTAATGTAAACGTGTATTTAAGTTACGTTGCCACCCCAAAGCACCCTGAATATTATGAATAATATAAAACAGAGCAACATAACACCTATAGAATAATATAACTATGTAAATTAATATAATTTTCTAGAAATTGATAATAATTCAAGTGGAATTCTAAAAGTATTAATAAAATCATTGTTTATTAGTATTAAGACGTTAAATCGTGATAAAGTTAAAGTTAATACAAGGATTTATATTCGGAATAGGTAATTAAGGTTAATACTACGATTACCTATTTGTTTATTGAAGAGTTATATTTTCGTGCTCCTAACAATATGAAGCATCTTTAATTTCGACCTAAAGAAGTGTGGCCACTTCTTTACTTGGTTGAAAACTTATAATATTAAGTATCTTGCTTCGTAAAAAAACTGATTCCTCTTAACACTCTTTCAGGACTTTTTTTGTTAGCTCCCTTTTTTATTGAATGTAATTGGAGTGAATTTACAACGAATACGATGAGTCAATAACTTACCTACACTACCCGTCTATTTATGAAGTACTGAATCTGAGCGTTTGCGATTACTATTATACTAATTAAAATATATTATTTGTATTTGTAGATAAGCTTAGTTTATAGAAATAATGTATTATTTAATGATATTTTTCAAACACAATCTTGTATTGTTTCTGAATAAATCAATCAATCAATCACTCGTACTTACAATTCATACATCAATCATATATTACAACAGAAATCATTCGATACACCAAAAATGCGACTTCATAGGGTTGCGCAACATAGTGTCTACATATAAATGTATAACACCAGCCTATACGCTATATGTATACGACATTTTTTTGTACAATATGTGTAGTGGTATGGAACTAACTGCTATATGTATTATACAACTGTACACGTTGATGTATACAATTATACATTTTCCATAGAAGAGATGACACATAATTATATAGTATTCAATCGCAGACGCTCTCGCTATTGTATTGCTAAGTTCCTTACCCCATTTTATATTGAAAATATCTTTGAGTATATTGCCGATTAGTATAAATAATGACCGCAATTAGGGTACAATAGGTAAATTGTTTTGAAGATATTTTGTGCACGTACAGAAATATCTCTCACTACTACATAATTTTTAATGAAACTGTAATTTTAACTACTACATAAGTAAATGCTTATACAAACTTTTCTGACCGAGATTTTCTGAAATAAGCTATAGTACCTACATTAAAGTGAAACAGTTGCCCTACGACAAAGAATAAAAAAACATCATGATTTATTTGTATATCTGCGTAAAAATAACATATTTTTTTAACTTTCGAAAGTTGTGTGACAAAATGATAAGCAAAATTAAGCAGTTTAAATAACGTGACAAAGATCTAGTTATTCTATAATTT
Organism: Thaumatotibia leucotreta; assembly: GCA_025490895.1. Lineage (NCBI taxonomy): Eukaryota > Metazoa > Arthropoda > Insecta > Lepidoptera > Tortricidae > Thaumatotibia > Thaumatotibia leucotreta. The sequence continues at coordinate 6,819 of JALPQI010014303.1, read as the reverse complement.
AATCTACTCAAGCTTTATCAGACGGACGTGGCAATGTTAGATCTTACTGTTTAGGTGTCAAGACGAGAGTAACTTAATATCGTTGTGGTGTCGTTGTTGTTAGCGCTTCAACTCACTTTTGTGAATTCATCGATAATTGTTGAAGTAACTAGAACGTACTTACGCAGAGTTACCTGATAGGACTAACATTCTCCGGCTTGAAAGGAACAGTGATCTACGCGTAATTCTGCCCAACAGAACCACCTTGTTTTTAATGAAAATAAACATATCAGAATTTATCTACAGGATGCCTATACGATTATACATCGTTCTACGATCAAGTTTTAGAAATCTATAACTATATGCCTCGATTCTTTGTCGTAAAGCTGATGAAAGGATACCTCCCAGGAAAACTACCATAATATCTTTCATGCTAACTACTTATGGCATAAATCTTATACTTTTTAGATAAAAATGTAAAGTATGTACAATTACGTCGACATACTGCAGATAAATTCTGGTGCGTTTATTTTTTTAAAGACGAAGTGGTCCTGTTTTAAAACAAGACGTCGATTTTGTACCAAAAAAATACATAATTATAGCTTGTTCTTAAAATCCATGTCATGCACAGGCAACCGATTGAAACTCTATGACAATCAACACCTGTGTCAAAGTGATGATATAAATCAAAATACAAGAAATTTTATCATGGTTTGGATTTAGTTGAGTTTGGTGTTCAATGTTTTTCAGCCAGACAATGCTTGGCCATGTGGCGTTAGTTCATTAAATCTTTAGGTACATAACGTATCTTAAGTTATATTTATTAGTTAACAGCCAAACATTGAATCATTTTTGACGAATCGGCTGAAAATTGATGAAAGAAAGTAAAGTTGAAACACTAAAGCAATGACCCACAATTTCGCGTCGGTGTTTAGTTGTTGATGTCGCTTCTTTGCTGTGTGGTGTCAGACTAGAGCAAGTAGTATTAACGTTTATGAGACACGCAGTCGGACGTACTTTTGTATGTTAAAGGAAAACTATATGCACTTTATACCTTACCAAAGTGACAATCATATGATATATCTTTCATATTAATTGTCACTCTGACACCGTAATGCAAATAGATTTCTTTAACTGTACAATCAATCAATTGGAATTCTAGGTCATCCAGGAAACGAATCAAAGTGACGCTGTAAATCATTTGAAATACAGCTTCACTTTGACAATCAATCAAATATTTTTTTTTTACTACACTTGAACATTATTGTATTGGCCTAGGGATTCAATTGATTGAAAGTAAAATGCGAGTGCAATAAATTGCTATGTCAGTTAAACCTAATGTAGTTTCTCTTGAGAATACATATCGTTCTATGTCTTGTCTCGTTAGTGATTCTCTAAAGATATAGTTAACGTTTTCGATAAACGTCGATTTCTGCAAGCGAAGTAGATAGCGAAATAGTTACGATAGATCTTGACGTGATAAAATAAGCAAAAGAATTGCTTTCGCTAAAAATACTTTCCGCAACTTTGCAAATCAAAATGTTTAGGTGACATAATATAATTATTTTGTCGGCGCTCATATTATGAAAAGAATATTTGATTATTTTGCGGTGAAAGGGTGTAATTTTGTATGTTTCTCGATATCGTCTTTTGCAAATCTACAAACATGTTGGCCTTGCTCTTATGGTGTAACGTAAAATTGTAAAAGGCTAGTGAATTTTTGATAAATAAATAACAACTAGACTTGAAATTATAAATGTATAAGGTGTAACACATTTAACAACTTAACATGCACTGTTCATATTCGAAGGCTTGTTGAAGTTTTTGAGTTTCGCGAATCTTAATAGGTAACTATTATCATCTCATTAGCATTAAACCATTTTCAGATTTACTGTAGTATTCAAGGAGTAAACTGGACACTACATTTGATTCTTACTAAAACTGAATCTTATCATTATATTAAAACTTGATTAAAGTCTGGCCCTAAATCTACAGTATTACCTACTTGCATAATTATAAAGCTTACACGAGATTCAAAACAATTCAAAAGAGCTCATCCAGGTTTTTTAACAAAATATCATTCCCAGTAATGAAGTTAACAATAAGTAATTTGTTTTCACAGGACCCACATTCATCTACATGTTTCCTTTTTTTAACATAAATTATTGCCATCTTGAATTTGTTTATAAACTGTAAAATCAGTGAAATTACAGACATTACATTTCGGAACATTTCCAAAGGGCGATAATTATTTTGTATTGGCATCAAGACTATTGCATGTTGAAAATGACCATCAATTTGACTGAATGACAAGCATGTAGTAAAATCGTTTTTTTTTTCAACTTATTTTGAAATGCGTTCATGATTTTTTTTAAACGAATGGTGTAAGTATCGCCTACAAAGGGCTTAGCAGGCTAAAGAAGGACGTTTGGTAAAGTGACATTTTTGACATTGTCTCTGTGATATTTCAAGATAAAGGTCTGAAAATTTGAGTGATTGCTAGTTATGAAGAGACAAATCATTGAAATTTACTAAATCAACCTTCCCTCCTCCTTCCTTAGTCTGCTAAGCCCGTATACAGCCTAAAACGATGTCAAGGCATGTATTTTTTGTCTCAGTGATTCAATTTTCCTTGTTAAAATTTTCACAGTAACTCTTCAAGACCTTGTTAGATCACTCTTAACAATACAAAACCGTGAAAGACGCCGAACGGCGAACCGAAAAAGCGAATGTTGTTTTATGCTTTGCTGAGCTATTTCCCGCAGCTCTTGCAGAATCAAATTGAAAGTACATACCCATTCCAGTTGATTTTTAAGTACCGTAAAACCACCCAACAATACTCAGTCTAATATTACAACTATAGTTACTTTCAATTCCTAATAAGCATCTGACCCTATTTTCTTTTTGGTTTTGAGTAATTTTTAAATTATTTATAAAGAGTTTTTGTCTATGAATAGCACGATTAATATAACAATTATTAAGATATTGCTTGGACTATAGTTATAAAGGTGATTTTACGGTAACTGAAATAATTGAAAAAGTAGATCTCTGCATTGGTATTGTAAAGAGTGATAGATAAAAATATATATCCTAGATCAGCTCAATTTGAAATTCCAAGTACTTTCATTGTAGTCTTCCAGTGTTTAAACAGTTGTTGTTGCTAGCTTAAACTGAATTTACCTCTTCACAATCTGTTCCATTAATTTAATGTACTTAACAAATAATTAAAACTAAATGTAAATCTTACGAGATATAGAAGGAATTTATTGTACATACAATCACAATCAAATAAATCAAGTCTGTAAGCTTATGATGGTTCCGTGTTTGCCAACATGTTAACCTCGTAAATCCTGGTGTACTTACATAAGTACAAATTATCGTCAGTTGAATATACATTTTGCGAACTGGTGATAGAGTTGTTTTGTTTTAAAACATTCGAATCGAAACAAAAGACTATTTAAAAATGGGTTAAACTTCCCAAATACTCTTTCTAATTGATCAGGACTAAAAATATGTCAGCAACCTCGTAAGGTTGCTGACATATTTTGAAGATATACAGTATAATTATGTTAGTGTGAAGGACGAAAAAATAAAGTACACGCCGAAAAAATACTGGCTATCTAGCCAGTCTCCTATTTCCCTCCAGATACTGTACTATACAAGTAATACTGTACTATACAAGTGATAGTGCTATACAATACTAGTCAAGTTTTCAATTAAATTCAATTTAAAATATTTTAGCGTATTTATGCGTCTCGTCAATCGTAAAGTGCATATATAGAGGTAAAATACAGTACAATACTTTATAATCCAGTACGTAAGGCATATCCTATTCAGTTTTCTGGGAATGAAACCGCTAAGAAATATTTGATGGTGATTGTATGAAATAGTTATAATAATAATTTTTATTTCTTTTTGTATGCTGCTACTAGACTGAATTTATAACCTATGTTCTTACCATAAGCTGGTCGTGCGGCAAAACGTTAACGTTCGCTTATTTTACTTTCTGTCCGTCTCGTTCGTATTTACACACTAATTGGTGCGAGTGAGAAGGATAGGAAGTAATTAAGTTACGTCGATACAGTTAGCTCCGATTGCAAATACTGAACTAAATTCTGTATGCATACTAAAGCCTCTTTTGATGTAAATTTATGAATCAACTTTCTCTGTCTGTTATTTTCAGGAGGGGTCGCCTGAGTCACGCTGGTTTTATGCAAAATTATGCTAATTAAATTATGCAAACATACATGTAGTCCATGTTTGTAAGTGGGTCATTAAGGAAAGAGCTCATTAACACGAAAATAATGCATATTTAGATTTAAGTAGTATAATTTTGCATAAAACCAGCGTGACTAAGGAGACCGTAGCCATGGCAATAATAGACGGAAAAAAGTTTCTTCCCTCAAATGGAAACAGCAATACTTTGTATCTAAGCATAAATATTATTAGCAGATTTCTCACCAAAGGGTATCACAATATTTGACTCAGTTTTATAATGATCATTTCATCGGTTGACAATCAAAATTTAAAAACTGTCACTACTCGTCTACGAACAAATAAAACATGGAAGCCGCACGCCATACTAAATTGCCTTTCAAAACGATCCTGAATTGGCTATGTAAAGTTTTTGAAAGGTATTTATATTATATTTTTCCCTGATAGCCATTGTCTTAAGGTTCAAGAAAATAAGCAGACGAAAGCATTAGGCTCTGTTCAGCCATAAAACTGAACAAATTTCGTCTCACTCACTTAAAAAAAGATTATCAATATTTTATAGGAAATAAAAATAAAAGAGCCGCTTTTATTGAACCTTAAGACAACGGCTATCAGGGAAAAATATAATATTCATACCTCAGAAAACTTTACATAGCCAATTTTAGTTGACAAGTGTCATCCCCTGGTAACGAATTTCAATATCAGCCTATAAAAACTTAAGCCGCCATTTAAAAATAGTTGTGATTGGTCCATCAAAGTTTTGATTGGCTATATTCTATAAACGTTTGTCAAAAGGCCATTTGCATTCAGACCAAACGAGCATTCGCTATTCTATCCCCCACTCTACGAAATAAACTATGAAATATATATAATAAATAAATATGGCCATGCCGGTACAGTAGGATAGTGGAAATGATGTTTTTTTTAGTACCAGTTAACAACTCGAGCGAGCTCATCGCCAACAAACTGCTCCGCAGTTTGGCGAATTATTTGTATTGTGGTACATTTTGTTGTTAATGTTATAAAATAAAAAAAAAAAAAAAAAAAACGAATTAGTTATTTAACGATCGAATTTCTTAGAGTAGGGGGTTAGAATAGCGAATGCTCGTTTGGTCTGAATGCACCTAAAGATGTTGCGCGGAAAAGCGCTATGTCCTGCGCATCTTAGCACAATTGAACAATTGGTTTTGGGGGCATTTTTGAGCTAGCGTTAGACGTCCATGTTATATATGGTCGCAGCTACTCGTAGAAACCTCGTATGTCAGTATTGATTCAGAACTGAAATACGAGCTTATTTCACCTATTTGTGATACTCCATTTCAAATACCATGGCCCGATGCCACTGCAAAGTTTTATGTGGCATCGGGCTGTGGTATTTGAAGTGGAGCATACTTATAGTGTATTTTACTTGTCAACCTACGATTTACAATGCTTAGATCGATTAGAAATTTTGTATGTATAACCAAAACGGATGATTATGAAACTGGATCATTAACATGTTAATTAGCGTACAAAATCGGGAGCAAATTATTTCAATGCTTTATAACATTTGTTTACTAAATGGTAAGTTAAGCTATCTGACCCCTTGGCACGTTATCTTTGATCGCAAACGTAGCTGTTGAAAGACTTGAAAAGAAAATTCATGTCGTGTTTTCAAAGGTGAAGTTTACAAAAATAATATCTGAATAAACTGGAAGGCCTTGTGGTGACGGCAGTAAGAATACATTTGTCACCACCACAACACTTCCTGTGGATATCGTAAGAGTCGTAAAGGGATTCGAGTGTCACTACGTATATCATTTTAAGCGCATTTCTTTTTATTTTGTCTATTTTCATATTTTTTTATTTATGTGTAAATTTTGGGTTATTTCTACTCAAAATCACGAGCTCTATCGAGCTCAATGGAAAAGAATATCCCATGGATTTTTCCTATTTTATTACCATTTTATGTAACTTCGTATGGCTGTAACAAAGGAGAAAATTCGGAAACTATATTGAAATTTAGAAACGTTTTTTTTCCTCTTGGAATCGAAAGAGCACGTGATTTTGATTGGAAATAAACCAAAATTTACCCATGAATAAAAAAAAGTAAATGGACCATATAAATAAAAAATAATGTAAATGGACCATATAAAAAGAAATGCTCTTAATGACTTATTCGTTGTTGTAACAAGGAACAATCTTGTAACATTTAAAACCGTTTTACAGTATTTCTGTCACTCCCATGAAGATGTAGGATGCTTAGCCAAGTTGCCAATCGCTAACGCTTAGTAGCGTATCGTAGTTTTCCCTCTCTGTCACTCTTTCATATTAGTGCGACAAAAACAGTTAGCTGCATTTCGATTGACGATTAAGCGTTAGCGATTGGCAACTTGTCTAAGCACCTTGAAGTGTCAGAGACAGCTCGAAAATAAAAGTAAGCGATTGACAGTAACGTGTTAAGGGGCTTTTGTACAAATGTCGAACCCTAACGTCTGCTTAATGAGAGATTCTGATATTCAACACGAATATAATAAATAACTTAAGTACATATTTTAAGACGCCCGTACTTTACAGATAGGGCTTCGTATTAAATGTTTACAGGTGACTCAAAATCGAGGCTATTGTTTTGGAACATATGAAAAC
>JALPQI010014302.1:0-30801 GCA_025490895.1 Thaumatotibia leucotreta | reverse complement strand
ATATTGCGACGCACAGCGATTATTTTCACTATAGCAGTGTTCTTGTAACACTTTAAGTGATACAAGATGACATTTTACGCGGTTATTGCGACGCACAACAATTATTTTCACTATAGCAGTCCGCTTGTAACACTTTAAGTGATACAAGATGACATTTTACGCGGTTATTAGAACTATAAGCGAAAATACTGCTACTCTAGCCCTTTATTATCACTCCCGGCAACAATTATTCCTATTGTAGCACTATTGTATCACTAGTATATCACTATTGCGCATAAAATGAACCACTATAGAACTTCGAGCTCTAACGGCGGTGCCTATTTGCGCCTATAAGAGAGTTATAGCGTGCTATATCGCTAAATTTTAGGCCACACTATCGCTATCAGTGTTTAATCGAAAGAATATACAGCTTTTGTAGAACTAGTTTTATCGCTAAAATGTTAGTTGGGATGATATCGATGGTGTGGCAGACGATTTGTCAGATCGGTGCGTGCGCATACATTGTTGTCCTAGGGTTGACGCTCCAAGATTATATACACGAAGTACCTACTGTAGACAAATATGAAAATAAAATACGATAATTCATTTATTCATTGCTTTTGTGGGTATACTATACAATAGGTCTTAAAGTTAAAAACAATAATTAGAATTAAAGTAGTTATACGTAGTTCCTTGGCCTTTTAGTAGATATGAAGGAATACGCTGAATCCTGTAAAATTGTGTAGTTGTGACTACGTCTTTCTTGGTGTACCAATAATAAATATAAAATCAAAGGCATAAATCAACTTTACTCCGCGGTAAGCTAAAATTAAGGCTTGTATTCTTTGTATAGTGATTAGTACCTACAATATAGTACCCAGCTATATAGATAATAGACAGATTCATATAGATAGGTATTTAAATATATATAGAAAACAATCATGACCAAGGCTCAAATATTTGTGATAAACACATATATGTATAATATGTATTTATCACAAATATTTGAGCCTTGGTCATGATTTGCCTTCGCCGGGATTCGAACCCGGAACCTCCTTCGTGAGCAGGGTCATTAACGGCTGAACTACGGACCTAGCTTTTATTATCAAACCAACATAGCGGCCGCTGATAACAAGCACCTATCGTAGTTATGTCGTCTGCAACTTTAGAGTTGTATGCCATCTTCGTTGAGCGCTGTCGAATCTCGAAAGATTCTAAGATTGTTCAAGTTTGCGTGTTGTCAAATACGACCAATTGACAACCCTAAGCTTGTGCAGTGTGCACCAACGCATCCATCAGAATTAATTAGCGACACCGTGTGAACACATGTCGACAATGATTCTCCAACTGCTGGATCGATCAAAACTCTTCGCGCCTATACTATTGATTTATTTATAGATTCACATCTCTTCTTTGATATTTACAAGATAGGAAGATCTTACAATATTTTTGATAGCGCCATGCAAAAGGTTACCATTCATTAAATCCTCATTAAATAACAATTCAAGACCCTTGATATATAATTTACCAAAGTTATACATTAAAGCTTGAAATATACTTAACATTAATAAGAAAGACGTTTGTATATTAAAGTAAGATAAATGTCTGATGATTAATAACACATTTTTACATTGAACGAAGCTGTAATGTTACCATGTTGTAATATTGAATGTCAATGCTAAATATTGCAAAATCGCTTAACGAGCTAATGGAACATCGTTTATTTAAAAACGGTTCATTCATAGATATACACAATGAGTATTTGTGTTTATTTAACTACATTTAAAAGTCAATTTCATGGTAAGGTATTAACTATAATATATGTATATATTTTATTTATATTTTAGAGTTGCATTTGTATAGTCATTGAACTTTTTACATTCGTTATATCTCTCATTTAAACTGCCCAATACGAAAGTATAATAAAATATGTAGTTTATTTATGTAATATACATCAAAATATCATTGAACATTAATTCACAAGTGCTTTACGGCGAAGGAAAACATCGCGAGGAAACCTGCATACACCTAAGAACAAATTCAAGGGTGTATATATGAAGTCCCAACAAGTACTGGGCCAGCGTTGGGACCACACAAAATAGGTACGTTCGATGTCGAGTTGCGGATAAAATGGCCAGAATACAACAACAACATTATTATATCAAGACAACCCTAGATCTTAGTTACAAAACGATGCATAGTCTTGAACTCGAAAATTTTAAGAACATTCTTTCTACGACAGCATTATTAACATTCATTAAATGTAATCAATTAGATATTGGCAAAATGAGGTGGTCATTTGCCATATTTAGAAATAAAAAGCAAGTGTATTAATAGCATTGTATGAAAATCCATCATGGCACCGCGTAACGATGTTATAAATTCTTTATATCGCAGTCCTGTAATTGAAAGATTAAAGTGCTGAAGTAAGAAAATATTATTTCTAAATGATTAAATTCATGACTCGTTTGGATAACAGCTACAATACTGATAAATTTATGAGTTGCCATTTTTTAACGACTACTTTTTTATCCAGTACCTATCTCATTGTATTGTGCAGAAAATTTAAGTATACCATTTAAACTCATGATGACTTTAACTCTTTCCTTACTTTAAACTAAGGCTACCCAAGTTCAAGTCCGCAAATAAATCATTTCCAAAACCTCGTGATGAATGCCACATGACAGCGAGTCATTTTTTGCCCGAGTTCACTGAACTCGGAAAGGTTTTAAACGGAGCGAAAAAGCTGACATGCCACCACCACATACGTATTTGCTGAGTGTGGTCTATTCTAAAGCGATTTGCTATTTTGCACCATGCCAGACACGTTTTTAGTGGGTGTCGTAAGAGTCGACTAAGGGATTGAAGTGTTACAGACCATTCATTTACGAATATTAAGGATTGATGATGGGCAATCTGGGCAGCAGCGTCATCGTAATGGACGGACACATTGCTGCGATCGCCAACCCGCTTGCCCGGACGATTATGGGCATGCGTTCACGCATAGTTAGTGGGAGACCTAGGTCCAGCAGATGATGGCAGATGATGTGATGTGTGTAGTAAAACGTCTCACTTTTGGGCTTACCACCAGGACCCGCAGACGGTTACTCAGACAGAAATTTCATAGAATTTTAATACTTAGGTACAGATACGCAGAATTTTTTTTTTCATAAAATTTGTACATAGCGCTGCTTTGCTGCAAAAGTGTAATATCTCGTTACGTTAGACTTTCTGAGTTATTTCGGTTTTGTCACAAAGCAGCGACAGGTACTTCTATTTTTATACGAATATGATTATTTAATCGACTGTTTGCTTGAATAAAGCTCGTTTCTCATGTCGTCTCTAAATGTAAAAAAAATATAATTAATTAACCGCACTTTTCTTTTATTTAAGTATTGTTATTTTCAAACAATTTTCGAGCCGCAATGATCGAAATCGATAACATATTTTTGTAGCCGACCGTACAAGTGAGACGTGTTACTAAAAAGGCTCACATGTGTGTCCGGTTGACACTACCGCTGGTTACGACACGGCTACCACCGGTTATGCGCACACGCAGCAATAAACTCAGTTTACAAGCCACGTAAGATCCTGCATGACACCGGAACACCACTCCAACCTGTCATTAACTAATAACATTTGATATAAATCACTTTCACTACCAGTTCTACCAACATGAAAATATCCAATTAAAACTAGTGTGAATGTGAACATTACGACAATGGCGCACAAGTCTATAAAAGGCGATGGGATAATAAATTGCCGACTTTTGTTCTCTGCCGCTCCCACAAGTTTGTCGTTAAATCCGAGGTAATTATTTTAATACGCGCAAGAATAGCAACACTTTCACTCGAATTTTTCGCTGCGGTCGTAGGTTGCGCACGCGTCGTTCTTGCAACGCTCAGACAATGCCGCCAACAATGGGGTTGCCACACAAATAAACTTGTCTCTGACGTTGAGACAAATAAACACCCATTATGTAAACTCATCTCATTATTTTTTGCCGATAAAAACGCTTACACAATAAAATCATGTTCTTTAATGGCTCAACAATTGGTTTTCAGATGATCCAATAAGATACTCGAATGCACAAATAAATCTGTATCATTGCTACTAATTGGTACATAATGTTGCCGCCGAAAAAAACAAATAAGACCGCGGCGGAAACGCCTATACAGCCAAGAATGGCTTAGAAGAATTCGATCGTGATACGATTTCGGAATGTACTTTGAATCGATGCAAACAGCGCTATGTGATTGGTTGATGATATGGAGTACCGAACATCCGCTTCTATTTATTCGCAGTATTTAGCCGAACGGAATCTCTGCGATGCAATCTAGGTAATAAATTAGAGATGACGTTCCGCCAGTCTACTTTCTCGGTTGGATTTGGTCTTAAAATCAACATTCTTTGAATAAAATCGAGAGCAGTAGATTCCACCGGACGCGGCTGATGGACAAATGTGATAGAGACATGATTTAAATGAAAAACATCAATATAGTCAGACATTAAATAGCTCGGAGAGTTGCGATGCGAGACTTTAATGACTTAATCTAGTTCCTTCCATCGCCTGTGTGGTCGATCCTTTAATCGATCGAATAATTAATTAGCAAACATGTATGTGGTGATTATGCTAATGTTAAGTCAGTGTCGTAAATAATTTTGGCACTGCATTCATAATCGTATCGTTGCGAACTCCTCCAATACTTATCTCGATCCCTGAAATCCGAAGCCACAGTTAAACGCTAAGGACAGTACGATATTTCCGAACATTGTAAGACTTCTCGTTCCAAATTGGACGTAGTTACGCAAAAGGGATCCAACCTACATGAATTCATTCCATAACACCTCATTCATTGTAATTAACAACATCAAAACAAGTCAATATTTAATCAGGAATTCGTGTGGATTGGTTCCTTTTTGCATAGCGTCATCCAACTGCACAAGGTATTGCAAATTAAAAGAGTCATGTTCATGTCCTTATAGCATCTGTTCTGAGTATTTTTGTGGAAGCGATTATTATCATGTAAGAAATGTCGTGTTAAGTGTCGGCCAGTGCGAGAATCCTGGCTTTTTTTGGCTCCTAATTTACGAGTACCTGGTCTTTTTCATCGTCAATGGAAAGACCATTGGCACTTGTGTCTTCGACCATGACATCACGACGTGTCTTCGACCATGAAAGTCATTAGTCACCTTTGATCAGCAAGGTTGGTATAAATATGATTAAGCTACAGTACCTATCTCGCGCCGACACCTTAGATTATCCGTCCCCCTTTAATTAACATAGTAAAAGACGGGAAAGCTCTGCGGCCGACATGTCGCACCAATCATGTGCTAAGCCTACAAGACATTTATTCCCATTAAAGACGACTTACTCTAATAAATTCTACTGTACCCAAACTCCGGTAGCTGAATCAAAAAGATAAGATCATAAAGAAAAATGTATTTACCAATTTATTGTTTGTGTCGGCTATCAATTTGGCTGTTATCGCTCATCGTTAGTGGGCCGGCTTTTGGCCGGAAATATACGGCTTCGTATAGCCGTACGCCGTACTTCAGAAGAGCAGAGGTTTAAATATTTCCTGAATTACCTCCCTAAATGGATATACCTATTACTTCACTACACTCTTAAGGTGCATTTAGACCAAACGAGCATTCGCTCTTTCTATCCCCCCACTCTACGAAATCAACGAATTTCGACGAATCACGGTTTGTGAGGTGCGTTTAAACCAAAAGAGCATTCGCTGTTCTAGCGCCCGTTCTACGAAATCAACCAATCACGTTTTGTGTACCGATCGAATTTCGTAGAGTGGGAGGTTAGAACAGCGAATGCTCTTTTAGTTTGAACGCACCTTAACGAATGAATTTCGTAGAGTGGGGGATAGAATGAGCGAATGCTCGTTTGGTCTAAATGTACCTTTCCTAGGATAAGGTCGCCTTTGTACTTATCTAAAATTGACCTGTGTTTGTGTGTTTAGTGTACAATAAAGAATTTTCGTACATACATACATACACACATATTAGCAGGTTAATTTATTAAATACTCAGGTGTAATTTTTGATAAGTTTGTTTTAAATAATTAACCCTTTTGCATTATTTTCTATGAAAAATTACACCCGAACCGTATTATTTCTAGTATTTAATACGAGTAAATGAACCTCCTAATATGGTGTTAAAGATAGATAAAACCCTTTTTTAAATCAGATTTTATTATTTGCCTTAATTGATCGTACAATCTAAAAAATAAATAAAATGGTTTTTCGACTGATTTGTGCAGGCAAAATTTTAGAGTGTCTAATAAAATCATCAAAACTGTACCTACGGGAAAACCGGCCGTCCGTAGTTATTCGAAAACAGCTGGACGGAATATTTTCGAAATAGTTTTGTTTTAAAGTTTTCCATAAGCAGTATTCATGATTTTTTTTTCATATTTTTTGGACATACGGATCCAAAGTTAGAGTGACCCAAATTTATTTTTCGGTCACTTGTTGTTGTCGCCTGCGGTCGGCATCGAAATCATCGACATACATCCCTTTAAGGTCCCAAATGAGCGAACGCTCATATACAATGAGAGGATACAAGCTAGATAGCCCTACTCTACGAAATCAAAGTCTAATTGTGAAACGGAGCGCATGTCTCGCCATCAAACGTAACAGTTTGGCGAGTATTATATTTAATTGTAATGTCGTGTTTTCCTTGTTTTGCAAATAAAAAAAGAATTTCGACGAAACACGGTTTGTGTAACGAATGAATTTCGTAGAGTGGGGTAAAATGAGCATTTACGCGTTTGGTGTAAACCCACTTTTAGATGCGCAAGCGCAAAGTGATATTCCAATCACTTGCCGAGTGCAGCGACAACCGGGCCAATATGAATGGCAAGTTTAGTATAAAACTGTATAATTACAAAGTAATGAAGGTAAATTAATTGATTCACAGTATTTGCCCTTTCTATTCAATTCCTTTAAATTTTAAATACGCTTACTGATTAAATACATCGATAAGACCTATTTGGTAAAAACACGATGCAAAGCAGTAAACGAGATACTATCAATGAACGCCGAAATGGCAAATCAGCGTGTTTAATGCCATGTCTCGGATAACGGATTATTAACGAATGAGGTGTAATGCTCAAAGCAATTTTTATACCTTAAATAAAAAATAAATAAGACACGGGGACAATTTTACAGGTAACCTGATTTCACAGTAAGCTCAATTAATGTTTGTATTCCTACAATACAAACCTTAATTGAGCTTACTGTGAAACCAGGTTACCTGTAAAATTGTCCCCGTGTCTTATTTATTTTTTATTGTATTATGGTTTGTATTGCAGGAATACAAACCTTAATTGAGCTTACTGTACCTGTACAATAATGTAATAGACAGAGATACTTAAATAAGTACGTAGAGAACAACTATGGCCAAGAAATAAATAACTACCCTCGCCGGGATTCGAATCCGAAACCTCGAGCTTCGTTCGTAGGCAGAGTCACTACTATCACTACAAAGTAGACTACGGACATTATTAGCTTTAATGTTGTCTTAAGTATTAAAACACCAATGAGCTAATAACTGACCGACTAGGTACCTCGACAAAAGCTTAAAAAAATGATACAAAATATACGCTGGGCGTCGCCTTTAGTGCATGTACTGTGTACGTGCCTTTAAAAATCCATACCTACCTAGCAATGTACAAGTTACAGAACATTCTCAAAATTGCGGGAATATACTTGGTAATTTCCGAGAATTTTCATGAGAATTTAAAAATAAGTTCTCATTGATAATGTTTCCATGAGAAATTATAGAAAGAATTTTTTTTTGCTTTATCTCTTTTTTATTCAGTCAATTTATAAATCAATGTAACAAACAAACACAGAGTATAGGGGCTTAATGAGAAAAAAGTTAAGAATAATGTGAGAATATTGTATTTCACAATTGAGTAGGTACATATACAATAGAATATACATTAGAAGGCATGTATATTCAACGGTTTTGGCATGATTAGATTGCTTGTAAAATTTCAATTGCCGAGAATATTCTCTATAGAAGTATCGCAACTTATGAAACTTTCCTATGTACATTGCTATACCTACCCTATGGTATCGCATGGAAAATGACTGAAGACTCAAGACTATTTTGACTATAAATTGTCCAAGCAGTTTTCAAAAGTCTACGAAACATCTCCAGCATCTCAAGATTCTTCGATCACGACAGTGCTTCCCCTTAGTGTTAGAAGCAAAAGCAACATACTAGATAATAGGTATCTTATCGACAGCGTATCAGCCCAGCCCGACCATTAGCTGCGGCCGACTTTCCCCGCGATTCTTGACGGAACTTGGAAGCTACCTGATTTAGGGCTTAGCTTTGCCGCTATTCTTGTAACCTTAGATGGCTTAGATGAAGGAATAACTAAGGGGCAAGTTGTTCCAGTCATGTCATAAAATATAGGGTAGGATATCTTCCAAAAAATTTAAGGCTTACCTAAACTTATGATATGAAAAAAAAACAATCAACATTGTTTAGTGATCCCACCACCTCCACCATATTTATATTATTATAAGGGCTGACAACTACAACTGATTGTATTTTAATAACAACTTGATGCACGTGATTCTTGTATTTGACTTTGCTCCTTGTTTTAGAACCTTTCGAAATTAAGATCAAAACGGAACTTTTAACTATTTACTCGTGTAAATTCAACTTAAGTACATAAATAAAAAAAAATCCCACCGTAATTGACTTGTAGAGGAGAGAAATCTAAAATTTTGTAGTTGACCATACAACTTACTTGAATTTTTGTTATACACGTTTAATGTTTGTTCATGTAGCTTTTAATTTAAGTTGTTTGATATACAGGGTGTAAGTCTAATACGGGCAAAGTTCTTAACGGGTGTTAGTTTACGACGTAATAAGTACATTCAAATAACTTTTACTTAAAATAAGAGCAACAAAATTTTCCATAAAAAATAATTCGGTGCGCAATGTACTTGTACATAGAGCAACACACGCGAGTTAAACTTTCGTTGACAGCTAATTTCAAATGCAGATGACATAACTGACATATCAACAATAACAAATGTTCGTACCTAAATTGCTGATCCGATAATCTTAAAAAAAAATCTGTGGGGACATAATTAAGAGTAACATTAAAAACACCTTGTAATCCATGATTACACTAATGAATCCCATGCCTGGTTTAATTGATCGCCCGTATTAGAATTACACACTGTATATTTTCCTGGTTTCTTATGCCTTGTTTTCATTTCATCGTTCCTAGCTTCAAAACCTACTACAAGGAGCCAGTCCACACTGACCCCACTATTCTTGACTCCATGACGCGGCCTCTAGCCAGTTGCACTTTCCAACGACACTTGCGCCCGCGCAGCATACAATTATCCGCCATCTTGATAAAGCCGCGTTCACACGTCCCTATTGCTGTAACTATTACATTCTTGTGTTAATTGTTGTAAAACGCATGCCGATTGTCATTACTGGATCAATTGGTTATTGAAGTTTCTTTTGATATTGCGTGTTGGGTTGGTGTTATGATTTGTTTGATTATGAAATTTAATGTGGTACAAATCTGATCGTTTTGTTTCTCGTTGATAGGTGTTTTAAAATACTGTGAGAGGCATTCTAAGGTGCGTTTAAACCAAAAGAGCATTCGCTGTTCTAGCGCCCGTTCTACGAAATCAACCAATCACGTTTTGTGTACCGATCGAATTTCGTAGTGTGGGAGGTTAGAACAGCGAATGCTCCTTTAGTTTGTACGCACCTTTATTGTTAACACGTGTGGTGACGGCAACGGCAGTAAGAAGCATTTGTCACCACCCCAACTTTTCCCGCGGGTATTGTAAGAGTCGACTAAGGGATTGAAGTGTCACTGACTATTCTTTGATTTGATTGATGACGGACAGCAGCGTCATCATAGTGGACACATTACTGCGATCGCCAATCCGCTTGCACAGCGGGGCGATTATGGGCATTTAAATTTACCTCCTAATGCGTTTATACGCATAGTTAATAGGAGAGGCCTACGTCCAGCAGTGGACTGTCATAGGCTGAAGATGAGTACCTAATATAATTGCATATATTGATTTATCGGTTGGTCTATTTAGTGCAAAGGGCCTACCGCAAAAATCGAAAAACGTTAATTTTCGATCATCCGGCTCTGTCACTCAAATGAAGGCGTAATTGAAGCGACAGTAACAGATCAAAATGGTTTTGGATTTAATCGCGATTCCGCGCAGAAAGTAGGGAGCGCATTAAAACGTAGACACATTCCCACTTTATTAAAATATTGACGACTCAAACATATTAAAATATTATCGAACCGGGTTACTCACGTATTTAAGTCGATGATTGCTCGACATGTTTAGACAGACCCATTAAGAGGGTGGAACGTGTATTGGTCATATAAAGATATCCTTAAATCAAATTTGGACATTACACTAAAAAAGACGGTAATCGACACAGTGGTTACCCCAACTTTACTGTATGGGTGCCAAACTTGGTCTATATCAACTCAAATAATGGAAAAAATACAAAAATTTCAAAGAGCCATCGAGAGAAGCCTTCTAAACATAAAACTTAAAGATAGAGTCAAATCCACGTACATAAGAAATATCACCAAAATACAGGACGCCGCAGAAATAGTATGCCGCCTGAAATGGCGCTGGGCCGGACATACAGCCAGAACAAAAGATAACCGATGGAGCGAGAGAGTACTACATTGGTACCCGCGGGGGGCGACTCGCGCGCAGGGCAGACCGCGCCGGCGCTGGCGAGACGACGTCACGGAGGCAGCTGGCGTGACCTGGACGAGACTGGCCGCTGACAGGGAGCAGTGGTGCCAAATGGAGGAGGCCTATGTCCTAAGATGGACTAACCCAAAAAACATTTAAAAATGTGTATATATAAATTAGACTAAGCTTACTTATTTTAATTAATTTTTCTATTTCAACATTGTTTTTTCTCCTTTTTTCTAATGTACATGTAATTCTTTGTAAATTCTATGGTTTGGGTAATAAAAGGCTTTATTATTTATTATTATTATTAAGAGGGTCCTCGTCCGGAGTATCCCCGGCCAAAGCCCGACATGTCTAGCCATCATCGACTTAAATACGTGAGTAACCCGGTTCGATAATATTTTAATATGTTTGAGTCTTACGTTAGTTATAATTCTGAAACATCTCCACTTTGACTAAAGCGTGGATTACTGTAGTATTTGAGATATTGTATAGGTACTTACGCGTTTGTTTTTTTTTTATTGATCTTGCATATCTGTTTAACTATTTGCCCTGTGAGCTACTTGCATCCCAAAACCTACGAGAATTTATGTTCAGCTTTTACAGTTCGCAATTATCAAGTGAATTTTTGGTATCGCTAACAGTCATGATTTTTTTGCTTCACACACAAATAGTATCTACGTTTTACCTCGGTCAATAAATTAAAATGACTGTTTATTGATATTAACAGTAGTACCCATAATAATGCAGCTAAATAACACGACCCGGTGGGCGACAGAACAGATCATATAGTCAGATCTGAAATCTCGCATACATTTGCGTAAGAATGAAGTAAAACAATGACTGACATACATACATTATTCTGTTGCGCTGATTATTATGATCACTGACGTACCCTGCTTTGTTTACTGGTCTAGGTAATGAATATGGATGTTGTATGGAGATTATTGAAGTGAAAATGTATGGGAATAGGAAAGTTAACAAAGAACAAATTAAATGAGTAAACGAAGCGGGAATATTTGGGGATTGGACTCGAGCTCGAGTACCTATATTATTTCGGTTTACGACCATGAAAATATGCCATGAGAATACTGCCTTAAGTAATAATTTTGTCAAGTTTCTGAAGGAAGGGACCGAGCCATTATGGCTTATTTTGTCAAATCTATACTGTTTGTCATGAGAAAACAAAAAAAGTAAACAATTATAGAATAAATAGGGTGTTTATACAGGGTGGTCCAAACCTTGACGTCAAAAAATTTTTTTTAGGTTCCCTACGTCATGGGCTATCAGAATATACCCCATGTATGTTAGCCGATTTTTTGTAGTATTCGAGTTATGAATTTTAGAATTTTTTTTTTTGAGAAATTCCGGAATGAAGATATTTATTGATAAAAAAAACTATTGGGTTTTTTTAATATTTTCTTTTTGTAAAAGTATTACTACAAATAAAGCATTTACTGCCAAAAAAATTAGCGTCCTCACTTTGATACAAGTAGGATAAAAAATACCAAATTAAAAATTTTACGTTAAAAATGCATCAAAATAGCATTAATGTACAGTCGACGTCAAAGATATCGTTACGTTTTAGGTGCCAAAAATATATTTACACGACCTTAATGTCAAGGCAATAAAGTCGTGTAAACATATTTTTGGCGCTTAAACCGTAACGATATCTTTGACGTCGACTGTAAAAAAAATAAAACATATCCCAAGGATTTTTGGTAATGTAAAGACTGCCCTAGACCTTAAACCTTCGTAAAAGCAAAAAAAAGTGATACTTAATAATGAGGATTTTTCGGAGTAGTCGGTCAAATAAACTTAAAAAAAACTTCTACATTTTTAATTTAAAAATAAAGTGAAATTTCGTCTCTTTTGTTGTTCTTATCAATAAACAAAGACAGAAAATACCACGAAAACTCAATTTGTGTAGTTATTCAAGTCATTTTTTACTGCATTAAAATTTTAAGCTTTTTTAAGTTTATTTGACCGACTACTCCGAAAAATCCTCATTATTAAGTATCACTTTTTTTTGCTTTTACGAAGGTTTAAGGTCTAGGGCAGTCTTTACATTACCAAAAATCCTTGGGATATGTTTTATTTTTTTTATTTACGTATATTAATGCTATTTTTAACGTAAAATTTTGAATTTGGTATTTTTTATCCTACTTGTATCAAAGTGAGGACGCTAATTTTTTTGTCAGTAAATGCTTTATTTGTAGTAATACTTTTACAAAAAGAAAATATTAAAAAAACCCAATAGTTTTTTTTTATTAATAAATTTCTTCATTCCATAATTTCTCAAAACTGCGCATCTGTATATTTTACCTTGACTGTACCTAGTTGTACCTATATTGTACTAAGGTGTGCAATAAAAAGTTATTTTATTGTATTGTAAACATCACATCATGCCCATAATCGAAACGCTGGGCAAGCGAAATGGCAACTGCAGTATCTTCCGTGTCCTCACAATGATGATGCTGCTTCCCATCACCGATCTTCAATAAATTAATGGTCAGAGATAATTGGGTCAAAATTCTTTTCGTTGTCTTATTTTGTGTCCCTAAAAACGTGACACAGCTGTGATTTTTGTATGAAATGATGTTTTGTTTCTAATCTTTGATGTGTGGATTAAAATCTAGCGTCAAAAAGAAATACAAGTGCACCGGTTTTTTTTAAAGTCGAAACAGCAACTAAAAGCGTGACAGATTGGTATGAAACAAGACAACGAAAATAATTTTGACCCAATTCAGTCCCTTAGTAGACTCCTACGACACCCACGAGAAGAATTGGTGGAGGCAAATATAATCTTAAAGCCAAGCCACGACGGATGCAAGTGCACGCCACGCACACGCGCAAGTGCACGCGTTGCACACGCATCCGGGGTAGCGTAGCCTTTACTGCCGTCACCACGCGGCAAAATATATACCCATGCCTAAATTACAACGGCAAGTGGTTCTATCCCGGCTCGCGACGAACTCTAAATTTTGCAACGTATCCAGTAAACAAAATCTAAATGTGAATGAATAATTAGTCTAACTAGAATATACAAAGACAAAAGAACATGCCCGGTTTCCAAACCGCTCGCAAACCGCGTGTGAAACGCCCTAATTGTCCACTATTAGGCGAAACTTTGAGTTATTTCATTCAGTTTTGCAATACCAACTTAAAACTGCTGCTCTCAAAAACAAAAATTGACAAGCCCTCAAACAAATTCGATGGTTTAAGTAAGATAACAACGGAAAAAGTAAGTTTGTGGTACTGATTGGGCTAAGTATAATTAAAGAAAAATAATTGTATGTTGTGTTGATCTGTGTTGAAGGTCGAAATTTCAATCAGTATTAAAACATTCGTTTGTTTTCTCACGAAGATATTACGTGGAAATTACATTATTAAATGTATATGATCTAAACTGCTAGACAGAACTGTTTGGTAGAATCTACTTTTTCAGTACAGATAGTGCTTTTTTAAGAAGTGCGAGAAGTCATTCATTTTTTGTTTTCTGGGGCCCATTTCTCGAAAGCTTGTAATACAAGCGGAAGTCCTTATCTAATTAATAGTGCCAAAAAGAGACTTCCACTTGTATTACAAGTTATAAGCTTTTGAAAAATGGTACAGGGCCCTGTGCTGAAAAATGTCGTACGATACAAGTCCGAACAGGAACTTCGTAACTCTTGTCGGTCGGTAATAAATATTTCTATCGCCACTTGTTTCGAATTTCATTATTTTCGCACTTGTATAGCAATTTACTATTTAGCATCTTTCATCAAGCATTTAGGCTTTAGAATACTAAATTGAAATATTTACAGTTCAATATGTATTATTTGTATAGTTCGTGAAATATAAATTGGTAACTTTCTACCTACGTTATAGTAAAAATAAACATTCAATTTATATTTCTCGAACTATAATTTGATTTCAAACATAATTTACAAAAAAAAACTTACCAACATCGAACGTCTCAATTTAGGGTAAATTGGCCAATGCTTGACTACTTGTTACCAGTCAATCGTGCCCATTGTCACGTACGAATAGCCGAAGTTGCCAGAATTGTCGTATCGCAATCTGCGCAGGAGTGGCACGCCTAATTATGTCGATGCCTGCGCGATATACCCTGGCATTTGCGCGCCGTAAACTATAAGAGCACTAGGTTTGCTACCGACTTTGCTTGTTATTATCTTCTATATTAGGCATTTATTGTGGCCGTGTGGTGACGGCAGTAGGGATACATTTGTCGCCACCCCAACTCCTCCTGCGGTTGTCGTAAAACTCGTAAAAGTCGACTAAGGGATTGAAGTGTCACTGACCATTATTTGATAATAGAATGATGATGGGCAGCAGCGTCATCATAGTGGACACATTACTGCGATCGCCAATCCGCTTACCCAGCGTCGCGATTATGGGCATTTACCTCCTAATGCGTCTACACGCATAGTTCATCATCATCATCATCATCAGCCTATGATAGTCCACTGCTCCTCTCCTATTAACTATAGCATAGTTAATAGTTAATAATTTCCCTGCATCTAACACGAACGTACGGTTTACTGTAAGGAAAGGGCAGAAACAATAGATATTGACAAACTCCGTAAGTCAATCCATTTAGATTCATTTTGCAATGACACGTTTATCTAATTATGGAGATGTCGGGTTGCTGGCATTTAGGAGTTGTAACACCAGAGGATCTCATTATCATAGGTTTTAGATTGGGGTTTATCCTCCTAAGGCCCAAGGTCCTTCCTATAGTAATAATTAACTTAGTCATTCAGACCCAACTTCTTCAACGGCTGTATAGTCATAGCATACCACGGTCCTACCAGTAGGACTTATTACAAAAACCGACATTATGCTTTCAAACTTCGCGCCTAGCTAATCAGACGTATTTACTAAAAATAACGATTTATAATTTTTTTAGTAAATTGAATTTGTCCAAAAAGGAATAATAAACTGATATTAAATATGCCCCCAAAGCTGTTGGTGGCATACAAATACAATAACGTGAGACTCAAATATTTTAAAATATTATCGAACCGGGTTACTCACGTCGGGCTTTGGCCGAGGGTGCTCCGGACGAGGACCCTCTTAATGGGTCGAAACATGTCGAGCAATCATCGACTTAAATATGTGAGGTACCCGGTTCGATAATATTTTAAAATCTGGTACCTTATGTTCAATACAGTTTAATTGCATTCTAATGTTTGATTTTTCTGACGGACTCAAAATCGTGTAAGTAGAATGTGGAGGATGTTTTGTTCTAGCAAACTATGCCACTTTTGTCACCTGGGTGATGGAATATAATAACAAAAATAAGTACTTGAGGCCTTGTCCATTAATCACGTCATACGATTTTGGCCCCCATCCCCCATGGTGATACTTGGTGATATTTTCAGTACCACCCCCCCTCCCCCCCCTTGCACATATATCATGTAATTTTATGCCAACTTAAGTAGTCCTTTTAATAACACTTCAATTTACGTACTTTATTAAGCACACGTGATGGGAAAAAACTTTTTGTCAACTTCGAGGTAAATGTCCGCGAAGTTTTAAAACTCGGTTCAGAATTTGACATCTGGTTATGTTTTAAAAAAATATCCTGTTCAGCAGATAGTGACAAAAAATTTCACGTGATTTGTCCGTAACCTGATAACACCCCCCCCCCCTCCCCTATGATGATAATTGGTGATCTTTTCTAGACCCCCCTCCCCCTAACCAGTATGACGTGATAAGATTAATGGACAAGCCCTGATCCACTCAAAAATTAACAGAACTATAGATTAACGTGCTAATACAAGATCTTTATTAAATTTATACAAAAGTACATATACCTATCTATTTCAGTAATGGAAGGATAAGCCATTATTCCGAACACAATCCAACACGCTGCAACGATTTATACCGCTATCCAACTTACATTATCAGTTAGGTCCTAATAGGTTAATTGGGGCCCCATTAATTGTAACCCATTCACCACTACACAAAACAGCTTAAGTCCCATGTATATTCAATTCACTTACGCCCTTTTAGTTTGATGAGATCCGTCTCTATGACGAATCTAAAAGAGCTTAAGCGACTACTAGGGTAGTAGGTACTTGTAACGTTTTTAAAGATAATTTAGCCATTGTAGGTGCAAAGCGGCGGTTCGACACGACGCCGATAGGCATCGCTCGAGTGTCATGTATAGGCGCGTTTACCTTGTAGCTGCGTAAAGCATTATCCGAATGATTTACTAATTAATTATTGTAAAGGCGAGCTTTGTCCTTGTCTGGTGTTTAATTTTCGTGTATTTTGCTTCTCTTTTATATAATTTACGTTGTAATAAGAGGGTGTGACTAGGGCTGCCAACCAAAAGTCGCAGACATGCGGTACATTCGCGAATAAATTGCGGGACTTGGCTATAAAAAGCGGGACACAAACACGAAAGTGTATTAAATGATAAAAACCGACCAAGTGCGAGTCAAACTCGTACACAAAGGGTTCCGTAACACGAAATATAAAAAAAAATGACAGACTACCGGTTTTTCTGTAAACTACTAGATACGTAAAGAACTATTTGTAATTATTGCCAAATTTAAGTACTGTAGTTTCGGAGAATGGGGGTGGTTCTTTCCGTCTATTATTTAAATAACTTCAATGTTATTTGCATGTCACGAATAATAAAATAAAAAATGAAAATCCTCTCACTAAGACACTTTTTTTATTTCACAATTTTCTAAAGCAGCCCTGATATTCGAAATTCATTAATTAACGTTCCACATCCATCGTTGGGTCACTAACTTACACGTCCAGTAGCTTCGGAGCAAATCGGCTGTAACAGACGGACAGACAGGCAGACAAGCGATATTATAGGATTTTATGGGTTCGGTTTTTTCTTTTTGAAATATGCTAAAAGCATAAAGTTACACAACTTTAGAAACGTCTATTACAAATTATCATGACAATTACATTAAAAAACAATCATTAATTTCAGATCGGTTCGATTTAGATGCACGTGACATACCCATCGCAATCATTCATATTTTGGCAGTATACACGTTCAGTGCACGGTGCTCGCAAGCTATAGCCGCGGACGTCGCGGTACATTCAAATTAACATGACGCAATCTTAAATTGCTCTTTACATATTCATATTATTATTTTAGTATTTCCAGTTTAGTATTCCCTGAAAAGCGGGACAATCGGCGTCCCGCGCGAACCCTTT
The DNA here is from genome assembly GCA_025490895.1 of Thaumatotibia leucotreta. Lineage (NCBI taxonomy): Eukaryota > Metazoa > Arthropoda > Insecta > Lepidoptera > Tortricidae > Thaumatotibia > Thaumatotibia leucotreta. The sequence goes on along the minus strand of JALPQI010014302.1, from coordinate 12,883 downwards.
GTGGGACGCATACTTTAGGGCCCCAGAAACGGGACGTCCCGCATATAGCGGGACAGTTGGCAGCCCTAGGTGTGACCTTATAGAGGTAGTCATTAGTAATTGTTTGTAGGTAATATTTATTTATGTAAAGATTGAGTGATTCGTGTATCCTACTGTACTAAATAAGTGACGTATAATCGTATAATATGCGTAGATCAGTTTCATTCACCGTGGTTTATGCTTTAACAATTTTTTTTTTACTTTTATTAGATTATTTAATTTCTAAATAAAGAATTAAGATGGCACCATTCGAACACACTTGGGGACCCACCAATTATTTGTTGGACTCTTTAATAAAACGTCCCACTTTGTCGCTAACCATAAGGACGCCTAAACCGTTAATTCATAAAAGATACTCGAAATTCCGACTGTATGATTAGCGAAAAAGTGGGACGTTTTACTAAACAGACTCGCATTTTAATATGATAGTGCACAAAGTTATTTATTTGTGTAATATGAATATTTCTAAATAATAATTGTTATTTTTTGTTACAGAGATGGCAGCGGAGGTGGTTCGTTTTATACGACGATGGGGAGTTAACATACTCTCTTGACGAACACGTAAGTTTTTTTATTTTATAAATTATCCTATTACTGTAATACTTGTACACCAGTTATCTACATAAATCAAGTTTTGGCAGAATCAATTTGATTTCCATATTCATTTTCGAATAACATAACACGCGGCATATGTGCACATAAACGATACCTATTTGCAGTAATAGGACGAAATAAGTTTTTACACACACTACACTTGAAGTGTTGCAGTTATTTTTTTATTTGCGTAAGGTAAAAATAATACGAAACGACAAGCTAAGAGTTCCACGAAAAAACCGAAGAGAGAGCGCTAGAAACGAAAATCTAAAATCGTTATAGTACCTATCTATATTTTTAGCACGAACTAAGTATAGTTTAATTTGCTTAAAAAAACGTAGCCCTTCGTTTAAAGGTACCTTAGTGTCGTAGGTATCCTGATTAGCAGGCCTAGTCAAGACGCCATTTTGCAGTCGTATACGATAAGCGATAAGTAATAAATGTATGAGAATGACAGCTTCGTACGAAAAGTCACGTGACCATTTCCATACATTGTTATAAACCAGGGGTCGGCAACCTTTTAGCATCCAAGGGCCACATAGTAGTTAACGAAATTGACGCGGGCCGCACTTTGTTAATATGTAGGCTTTGTTCGAAAAAAAAACTCAATTATCGGTTGTCAATAAGGACGAAATAAGGAAGAGTCGAATATAGCAATATACTATTAGGCAAATAACCGTTATCCACGATTTTTCATTTTCATTTTATCGGATCGAGCTGGAAACTGGAAATCCGTATGCGTGACTTTTGGGCTCTCCAGATTACATTTTTTTTTTATTTATTGGACAAAAAAGCATTTATATGAAATTTTCAAAATAATGGTCCATTAGCGCTGAAATTTGACATACAGACACTTTTTGGAAAAAAATGAAGACGACAGCATCCCGGAACAAAAAGCCAAAATCCCGCGTAAATTAAGCGAGTCTGAAGGGCGAGTTTTCAGGTCGGGAAGCCGTAGACTGACCCCACGGAGAGCCAAAGGCCCGGAACTTCACTTCGGGGTCCCGTCCCAAACCCCAGTAATTTTGGGCGCGGTTGAAAGCCTCGCTGCAGAAGGGACGGAACATTGCCAGAACCGATGGGAATCTATGTTAAGCAAGCCCGAAGGGCGAGCTTTAGGGTAGGAGGTCGAAGGCCGACCTTCTGGAGGGCTGAAGGCCCGGAGCTTAACCCCAAGTGGCCCACTTCTGAGTAATCTAAAGTGAGGCCGAGGGCCGAGCTCCGAGAAAATTTAGTTACCAAGCGTTCAACTACCCCAATAGCTAAATAAGCCGAGCCAGAGGGCCGAAGGCCGAGCTCCGCTTAAGGCCTAAATAAAAATAAAAAAGGCCGGAGCGTCAAAATTAAGCCCACGCGGTACAACTGCCCTACCTAACTGTCTTAACAAGTGAACTGGAGGGCCGGAGACTCGACGCTTCGCTTCGAACCCTTGTGAAGGCCGCAGGCCGAGCTGCGCGTAGGACCGAAGGCCCGGAGGGTTACGATCGAGCCCACGCGGTACAACTGCCCTACTTAACTGTCTTAACAAGCGAACTGGAGGGCCGTAGACCCGACGGTTCGCTTTGAACCCTTGCGAAGACCGCAGGCCGAGCTGCGCGGAGGGCCGAAGGCTCGGAGGGTCACGATGGAGCCCACGCGGTACAACTGCCCTACTTAACTGTCTTAACAAGCAAACTGTTCGCTTCGAACCCTTGCGAAGGCCGCAGGCCGAGCTGCGCGTAGGGCCGAAGGCTCGGAGGGTCACGATGGAGTCCACGCGGTACAACTGCCCTACTTAACTGTTTTAACAAGCGAACTGGAGGGCCGTAGACCCGACGGTTCGCTTTGAACCCTTGCGAAGGCCGCAGGCCGAGCTGCGCGGAGGGCCGAAGGCTCGGAGGGTCACGATGGAGCCCACGCGGTACAACTGTCCTACTTAACTGTCTTAACAAGCACACTGTTCGCTTCGAACCCTTGCGAAGGCCGCAGGCCGAGCTGCGCGTAGGGCCGAAGGCTCGGAGGGTCACGATCGAGCCCACGCGGTACAACTGCCCTACTTAACTGTTTTAACAAGCGAACTGGAGGGCCGGAGACCCGAAGGTTCGCTTTGAATCCTTGCGAAGGCCGCAGGCCGAGCTGCGCGTAGGGCCGAAGGCTCGGAGGGTCACGATCGAGCCCACGCGGTACAACTGCCCTACTTAACTGTTTTAACAAGCGAACTGGAGGGTCGGAGACCCGACGGTTCGCTTTGAACCCTTGCGAAGGCTGCAGGCCGAGCTGCGCGTAGGGCTGAAAGCCCGGAGCATTCGACAGAGGCGCGGGCAGCTCGCGAGGCCGAGCGTGTCGTGACTACATCGGACATTGTTGATATTTCAAGAAGTTCTTTACTTCGCCCCTGAAACCCGGTACAAAACTGAACTTCGTCTCAGAAGCGTTCGAAGATAAGGTAAACGAATTTACTTTCACGGCAATACGTCGAATTATGCATGTTTTTTTTTAATATAAGAGGGCCCGACAGCAAAGGTAAATTGCATTGCGATTTTCAATTATTTATTATTTTAATTTATACCTATACCTTTTTAAATTTAGTACTTTATAATTTGTCTCTTTTCTATTTTTATTTTGCTGTTCCTGGTATCATTTTAATTATCAGTCAATTTAGTCCGTAGAATTGTGGATTATACTATATAACGCGGCGGTGTGAAAGGGGCGCGGGGGGAACGATACAACAAGCGACCGTATTGCTGCGCCACTCTGTCTGTTGCCATGCCACTGACTCGAAACACACATATTTTAATAACAATAATTTGTCGCCTCCGTTTTATAATTAGGTTTTTTGTTAATGTGTATGACCTTTAATGAGGTTCGTGATTTTAACATACACGATAGACAAAATAGTCAAGGAGGTCCGCGGGCCGCAACTGACTCCTTCGCGGGCCGCATGCGGCCCGCGGGCCGCCGGTTGCCGACCGCTGTTATAAACCATAAAAAAATATGCAAAAATGTAACAACGGTTGGATATATGTATTTTTTTTATTAGAACTGTTTGTTAATTTTTCTATGATACGACAATGAATAGCCCGTTTAACGTATCCACTATTTTTGTTATGTTCTATAAAGATCAATAACTAAATCACGAAAAACCTATAAATTCTTCCTCTAACCATATATCTTGCCCCATAGTCCAGATCAAAGCGAACTCAATCCCATAGACATCTCACTACCTATTAGCGCGAACAAATTCAGCCGTCTCCTTACGCGGTAATTGACTCGCTGTGTCCGCTAACAGGCGCATTCACCCTAATAAATGGACGCCCGGGCGTGTGAACTATCTCTATAAGTATTTTGATTAAGAAAGTTGCAGAATTGTAACTTGTAACATACAAAGTGTATTGAATATTTTGGATATAAAAGAGGAATATTCGTTAATAAATTAGGATTTTTCTTTGTATGTCATATTACGAGGATTTTTAGGTTTATCGACTGCATGTATATTTGTCTATTCGTATATTTTCAGTGCAGAAGGTATTTTTACACACTAGTGCTAGAATTTTTTTTTTGTGGGGCCGAAATTTCGGAGGGCCATCTGTACGGGAAAACGCCGTATGTTACACGAGCGAAAAGGAAATTCGTAACTTCCTTTAGTCGTGTTTTAATTTATTGCCACTCCTTTCGAACTGCATTTGTTTCACACTTGTATCGTAATGTAGGTCCTGTACTGTTCCACGTTCTCTGTTGAGTTTTTTGTACTAATTGATAATAAAATAAATATTGATGGATATTATTGACGCGATTACACCCAAAACGAGCAGATACCGATACCAGTTTTTAATGAAACAGGTCACTTCCGAGGAAACCAAATGATACTGATTTCCGCAAACACAGAAAAAGTGACCTTACTTATAGTTATTATTAACGAACGAGTTTATTTTAATGACAGAATTTTTTCATCATCATCATACTCGAATCAGCAGAAAGAAGTCCACTGGGGGACATAACCCCCAAAGTTGCCACAACGACAGGTCCTGCGCCACTCGCAACGGGAGAATCTTTAAGTATTTAGGTATAGGTGCCAAAAATCATACAATTTTATTAATTTTGTACCGTCGTACAACCTCCAAAAAAACGCAACAAAATAGATTTTTTTTATAGCCTTGACAAAAAAAGCGGCCAAATAAATAAACGAATATCTTGAGACATCTTACACACATCGACTTAGTCCCACGGTGAGCTCAATTAAGGCTTGTGTTGTGGGTACCAGGCGATGATATGTATAATAGATAGATACATATATACTTAAATACATAGACAGCCATGACCGAGGAACAAATATTCGTGATAAATGAATACACAAATAATACCCTCGCCTGGATTCGAGCTTGGAACCTCCAGCTTAATAGGCAGTCTCACTACCAACTAGGCTAAGGCGGCTGACAAATAGAAAAACGATTTACACAATACATTACACGCTCCTTTCTTTGCCCCCGACCAAAGAAGTGTGATGATTATCAAATATTTTTCCAAGCAATATAAATATTCATAATAGCGATGACATCGTGCGTAGGGATCCATGAATTTTAATACAGGCCGTATATAGGTGTCGCACGCGCAAAAACCAGACGCGCGGAGTTGACCCGAGGGGTCTAGCATGGTCCATCAGGCTACATTGTATCGGGGTATTAGGGTGCGGCTCCACTGAGGCTGAGAGGAACGGAGATGTGCAAAATTGACCAATTACATTCTACTAATTCAAAATTCGAAACACTGTCATGCGGCCTCATTGGCCAATTTTGCACATCTCCGCTCCTCTCCGCCTCAGTGGAGCCGCACCCTTAGGCAGTCAGTCAGTAGTTAGACGGTCAGTCATTAACCTTTTTGACGTCATGTCAAATGCCAAAGCTGTCACTCAGACGCCACGTCAACAGAATGTCAAAACAGAAATTAAATTTTACGCACACGCGTCCAAAATAAAAAAAAATACATTTACTGTCGCATGTAATACAAAATTCAAGGAAATAATTTGTTAATACCTGGGGCATCGCACAAGAAATGAATAAAGTTTCCGGGTTCGAATCCCGGCGAGGGCATTATTTGTGTATTTATTTATCACAAATATTATGTAATAATAATATGTAATAAATGTATGTATCTATCTATTATATATATCGTCGCATGTTACCCTCATCACAAGTGTCATCACCCTTAATTGAGCTTACCGTGGGACTAGGTCGATTTGTGTAAAGATGTCCTAAAATATTTATTTATTATTTATTTAAACATAAAAATAAGGGGTTACTGAAGGGGTAGGATTACTGTAATCGGATTACTTTTTGCCCAACTCTGTTAAAATCAGCTCGACGAACCTTGATCCCTATGACAGCTGTCAGTTCCATACATTAACTACAATACACTGCACACGCACTGTACACGTTTGTTTGTCTATCTTTTGTTTTATATAGTTCACTCTTTTGCTCAAAAGTTAACTGGAAGAGATCCCTTACAGGGATAAGTTCGCCTTTGTACCTTTTTGAATTGTTGTGTATATTTTACCTGTTTTATTTGTGTACAATAAAGAATTTACATACATACATACAATGTCGCAATTTGACAAGTAATGTATTGAACTGACAGCTGTCATAGGGATCAACGTTCCCCGGGCCTATAGTTCATAATATCGTTTGATAAGCGACACCATGCTAGCACCGCGTAACAGGAAGAGTTCAGTTAACACCAGAAAAACTAGATGGCGCTCGCAACACAATTCGAGACTCGCTCCCATAATGTTACGGAGACATATCATGCCCATTCCGGGACGTGGCGGGCATGGCTGGTCGCGGACTTTGTTGTGATGAAAGTATTTCACTTTAGTTTCGTATAATGTTGCAGGTTATCTAATTTAAAGTAATAGATGGTCTGGTCTAGGGCATGCACTCTCGGGATTCAATTAATTATGTATGTATAATTCGACCGCTGTCAGAGTATTAATAATTGAAAAAAAAACAATTGAAAAAAGGTAGTAATGAAATATTAAGATTATAAATATCATATTCAAGCAACTTTATTTTTCAGAAAAGTTACTGTTACGCCGCTTAACCGTATCTTTCTATCGCGGCGATAGAAAGAGAGCGCACTTCTACGTGACATTTAGCGTTGCGCGGTGGGAATTTGAACTTAATAGTATCGTAGCAAGAGTCAATATTTCTTTAAACGGGTTTTTGGAGATGTTTTTCTGTACTTGTAGTAATATGTATTCTGTGATAGGCAGGCTTTTTAAAAATAATTGTGATTTCATTGAAAACAGAGTTTAAGCTCAGGCTTTCGAGTTTCCATTTATTATTATTCGTTTCATAAGTAATTTAATTAGGTACTGAATCCATATGAACAACACTGGATAAACATGCCTTCTAGCGGTCGTAATTAAAGTTAATTAAACCAAAATGTCTAAAGCTTTAAAAGTAACGACCTAACATAACCCATTACTATTCAAGTTTATATTTACGATGTGTTCAATTGTATTGAATTGTACCATTGTACTGTCCACAACGGTTCGACACTAGGCCACATATTAACTCACCTTAATGCCACAAAGTCCTATCTAAGTACTACATACATAGGAATAAAACCTTTGTCTTACTATGTCACGCGCAACATTTTAAAAAGGCGAATGTTATATAGACTTGTGCTGGCGGTTAGGATGTTTTTGAATGGAGATGGGGCCTAATTTATAGGGCCCTTTCACACTTAGCTCGTTATCTGAACAGCCATGCGGAAGTGTGGGTTACCAGATTATGGAGTACAGTCGACGACAATTAGCTGATCGTTTTATTTTTCTAGGAAAATTATTAGTTAAAAAATCTTTTTGACTTAGTTTATCACTAATGTATGAAGAATTCACCGACCCTCATTTTTATATAATTATTAAGGAATGCTCAATGCTCGCATAATATAATTTATAAAGCCAGTAGCAGACATCGATTATTATATGTAGGTATATTAGTTTACTTATGTAACTATAAGATTAATTATTACAAGCAAAACATAAATATTTTTGAGATTATTGATTTTTCACTAATTAATGCCAATCATTCCATCAAGATTGTTCCCATAATAGTGGTTCTACGTGAGTTGAACATTTTTACATATTTTTATTTATTTACATAATATTATTTCATTGCACAATACAAATTAATACAGATGGTGATAAATCATAACATAACAATACGCGACAAAATAAAATTAAGATGTCATAATTTTTAATCGATTTGACTAAATATATTTTAATTAATATTCTTAAATATGTAGTTGTGACGACAGTCATAAAAATAAACGTTGAAAACTCACAATCTCGTTACTAAACTTTCACTTTTATTACTACAAATATTTCAATTTAACAAGTGTTATAATAATATTACATAACACTAACAGAGACAAATTACACGTGATAGCAGTGAACAAGCACACTTTATAAAACATGTTTTTTTATTGCCGAACATTAGCATTACACAATTTATCTAATACAATATTTTGATTTCGTAACTACATATTATACAGGGTGAAACATGTAGTTGGCTTTAGCTTTTTTGGCTTAGGATATCCAATGGGATTTTTAAGACAAATTAATGGAATTATTTAAATTACCTCTTCAAATTGAAGTAATTAATAACGACAATTTTGTAATTTCGTCTAAAATTAAATAGCTGTACATTATCATTTCTGAAAAACACTTCAAAAATTAGAAAAAAAAAACACAAAAAAAATGACTATTTCTAAGTAGCTTGTGGGGCATTCAATTGTTAGTTGTTTATGAATTATAAAAACGTATTAATCACGACTTATATTTTATCCTGTATAGTAAACCAGTTGTTAGTACCAGTAGGACTCTCAGTGGTTTGCCTTAATTGGCCGTCCAGAGAGGAGTCGTTAGAGCTATATTCTCGAGGGGTGGAAATGAAAATTTGCGTAAAGTGCAGTGACTGTTATAATCCACTACGCAGAAAGCGGTGTACACCTCTCTACACTCCCGAGCCGCCTACACCGGTGTTTTCCTTTAATTTCCTTCTTCAACTCCTTTGCCTTTTAATTTCCAATAGTCGCTATATGCCTGCTGGAACCGGTTTACGGATATCCAGCATTGTGCCCGCAAATGGGTTGCAGCAGCTACAACACAGCAATTTTCTCCAAACGGACTCTACGTGTAAGATCTACATCTCCAACTCCAAGCAAGCCTTAAAAAAAACGGTATTTGTAAGCCCGTGATTCAGTATTAACTAAAACCTCAGGTTTTGAACCTGCGTATGAGGGAATAATGCAGTATTTTGAAGAAGCAAAACATCCTTTGAAAAGATCATTTTCAACTATATGTATAAACACAATTTACATAAACAAATAAAAAAGTATCCACAGTATTGACATGATAATTCGAACGCCACCGATTTCGAAAACGAAATCCGTTTAAATTTAAATTTCGAACGGAAACGTGCATTTGTTTAAATAAGCAGTTAAATGCAATAACGCTTTGAAATATGCAGATTGGCCACAAATTGGGACAGGCAAATTGCCTGTCTGGTTAAGAGGCATGTTTCGCGGTAAATTATTGATCAAATAACATTTTACCAGTTTCCTGGTGTAAATATATTATTTTCATCGTCAATATATATTTTTGAGGTACTTTAATGTCATAATCGTAAATGTATTTTTCGGCTGTAAAACATGCGGAGTTTAACCCAGCTGGGTGCTGTTTTAGCTTTATTCAAACGATTTCTGAAGAAGAAAAAGTTTTATAAAATAATCACCATATTGAAAATTTTTATTTTCAATCCGACTTTAACCGATTTCTCCATGATTTCCTCATCATCACGGTGTTTTGAAGTTGGTTAAAAAATTATTATTTCGTGTGATATTGAGTTATTAGTCCATTTGTCGTTAAATATTAGATGTGACATACATACTGGAGTGAGCGCTGAGCGCGATAGCCTGCTTTACGCATCGTGAAAAACCTAACGTTACCGATACTTCCAAAGATACTGCTATAGCCCTCAGTATATGTAATAGTGTAGTGTGGATGACTATGTTATATTACCTATGAGTCACAGCGAAGCCCCTTTATTGGCTTAAGAGGAAACCGTCTAAGTGCTCATCGCCGGTGACCCGTGATTCGCGCTGACATTTAAGTATCTACGAGTTTACGTGAGATCGATTTATATGTAACAATTTTCAGGGTTATTCATAGATCAAACTGTAAAATTGACTTAAATTTTGTTTAGCTTAATGTCTGATAAAAAAAGATTAGGGTTGCCTTATGATACTTTTGTTATCTGATTTACGATATAGGTAATTATGTAATAATACTCATTATCAGGTTTATATACTTTATATATCGCAAGGTAATATTTACAATTAAAAGTGAAATCATTTGAAACAACAAATCTTTTCCAGCCCACAAAAAATGTCAAAACTTGACCCTCAAAATGTTATCATAGTTCCCATGTTCTTTTTATTTATTATTTTGTATTTATTTGTGGGTTGTATTATAAAAAAAAATCAGTACGGTTGGTGATTTTTTAGGCGTTAATGCGTGAAGTGGTAAATTTATTATCAGGTCTAAAATCCATCCAGCCATATGTACCTACTGAAAAACGTAGTACACACACGTGCGAAAAGGAAACTTGTCCTCGTGCCGATTAAAAAATTCTCTTCGGTCGTTTTTAATTTATCGCCACTAATTTTAAACTTTATTTTTTGGCACTTGTATGGGCTCGTTCTAAAATCATGTGGTTGATTTGGGGTGTAGGGGACCAAATATCACCAAGGGGGGAGGGGGGTCAAAAATCGCCAAAATTTTATGACAAGATTTTTGAACTAGCCCTATCTATTATATCTTTATTAGTATTCTTACATTGAAATATGTTTATTATTTATTTTAGCCCGTGCCACTCGTTTTGGAACGCTACCCCCGAGCGCGCCCGACTCGCGCTAAATCGCCCACGACCGCTAATTACTCACTTAATCTCAATTCGACATGCAATTATCTCGCTCGTGGCCGATACTATCTCGCTCTAATTGTCGCTCTACTTATTATTCGATTCATTGAAAACATCGGTTTTGCTTGAAAGATTTTAAATCTAATTAAAATAATTTATGACTATAGGTACGAATACTCTCTCGCTATGTGTTCGTTTGCTAGTCGGGAATTAAAATAGCGTTACAGACAGGTGAAAACAGTTGCAACAATTGTACTTTTTAATCGCATTATGTTAACAAATGTTGCATCTGCGGGCCTACTTAAGGATCAACGAAAATGCACGTTTGCATTTTTGTAAGGCTTGGCTCAGCTGCCAAATAAATGTTTTCTGGGTCGAAAGAAAGACGCGACGCGAAGTATGTGAATGTTTTAATCGTTTGGTGAATGGAAAAATGTATTGATTGCTAATACGTTCGACAAGTATTTTTTTTATATAGAGCTTTTCTTGGTCTTGTTGATACTTGCGTGTTTTGCAGTCGTTATGTCTTTAGGGTTGCCTTATTGTTATGACACATTAATATGCCATTCTTATTTTCGCCTTAAAACCCATTGCAATCCTTATTTGTATAACTCTGTAAAGTCCATTTCAAATACGAAGGCCCGACTCCACTTGACAAAGTCATTAGGCGTCAACAATAGGATCAGTAATTACAAAAGATACCTGGCCTGACCTTTTTGTGGTGTGATATTTTTTGCATACAGCGGTGTACGGCACGTGCCAATTTGTAGAGGACCTATTAAATGACAAAAGTTTCGAGTGGCATCGGGCCTTCGTATTTGAAATGGGCTATACTAGTCTCGTAACAAAATTGCGATAATATCCCATTTCCTATGAGTTTTTTTTTCTGTTTCAAAACCTATATATACGACCAGTAGCCATACCATGAGTTGGAAAGTAAAGGATACGTTAGGTTTTATTCGATACGTAATGCGTTATCGCGCTCGCATTGACATGTTGGAGTGAGCGCAGTCGATAGTCATGTCAGTTTTAAAAACCTTTAATTCACGTCAAGGTGCATGCAGACCAAAAGAGCATTCGCTGTTCTATCCCTCTACGAAATCAACGAATCACGTTTCGTGTAGCGATCGAATTTCGTAGAGTGCTCTTTTGGTCTGCATGCACCTTCAGACTCATTGCCGATAACGTGAATTGAAAACAAAGCGCACAAATGGCGACACACGCGTTGGCAACACTCGCACGCGGAAGCTGCGCGCGCAGGTGAGCGTGCGCCGGCGCATCGCTTGCACAACGCGGCCGCATTCCGCGCACACTTGCCCAGCCGTGGATTTAGGACTTTTTAACATAGATTAGACTAGCGACCCGGCTTCGCACGGGTACTATACCTACATAAAAATTATTCTACCTATTAAAAAAAATCTCATCAAAATCCGTTGCGTAGTTTTAAAGATTTAAGCGTACAAAGGGACGTAGGGACAGAAAAAGTGACTTTATTTATACTATGTAGTCATACTGAATACTGATTTTTTAAATGATTATCACTCATATTTTAAAGACAAACGGTGTCTGCCTGCGACGGGTGTATAGTCGTGCCCGAAACGTCAGGATAATAGTCATCGTAAGTTTGCGCGATTAAGTCCCGTTTGTCTTTAAAATATAGTTACTAATATATGCTCATAAAGGGACAACACTATTTTCGTTATGATTTTGAGAGTAAGAGATTTCTTAAGGAACTAGAACGACGATTGCAGAAAAGGGGCCTTGATCCCCGCTCCGGTTCGTTCCTGGAGACTCCATCGCGATTCAGCGCGGAAACGCTGTACCTAAGCGTGATGGGCACCTTTGCGTGGAGAACCAATCGGGGCGGTTGAGATCAGGGTTTTTTTTTTAATTTTTAATTTAGTCAAAAACTCGAAATATTTAAAACTTTGGTAACTTTGCAGCTCCTTGCCAGTAGAACACTATTAAACGTCAAATTTAACTTTTTATTGCTATGAAAGAATCATACGTAATTTTAATAATTATCGGTTTTAAAATATGTATTTTCGCACAATCCATGCGGGATCGGGTCCATTTCGTGACAATATTTGAAATATGCCTATTTTCTCTATGGATTGTACCACATGTAATCGATTTCTAAACTTTAATAATAAGATATCACGTTGTACAGTCACGTCTAAAAGTATGTATACATAATAAGATTTGAAAAATATGTAGCCACACATTTTCATCCAAAATATGTATCTATTACTGACACCAAAAAATTGTATTCATTAAACTGTTTCAGTATT
>JALPQI010014301.1:0-41135 GCA_025490895.1 Thaumatotibia leucotreta | reverse complement strand
AGCTAAGCTAGTTCCCGTTGGAGTGCAGACTATGTCCGCGGTGAGGTTTATCCACAGAATTAGATTTGGATAGAAGAAACAAGTTCATTCATTTGTATGGCGGCCGAGCGTGTCAGATTATGTACTGAAGTTGTTAGTTGCCTATGATTTTAAATATATCACAGGCCCTTGAGTATTCATATTTTTTTGTGTTGTTGCAATTAATATTACTTAAGGAGGCATTATCAATGTTTTTGTTCACTACAATTTACAAAATTTGACGCCCGAAAGCTGCAAGCTGCGATTAAAGACGGACAACTCAGTAGATTTTACTGAGTTCATTTGACACGCTAAGTAGATACGTTTGCTTGATCTATGGTATATTATGACATCTGTGGGTTTATCCCTTTAACGGGCAAGACTCGAAAATATCGTGGGTTCAAGCCTCAACGCCATTATATAGTACGAAAAATTCTGTACAAGAAAAAATACAAAAAGATAGTGGCTATAGGGTGGTCGCTTTTGAGACCGGTGCCCTATAAAGGGAAAGCCCTTATCAAAACCTATACCCCCCTTTTTCGTAAACGTCCCCTAACTTAACAAGCCGCTAAGTATTGTCTGTCCCTTTCGTTCTTATAAATTTGTCTATCAGAGTGAAAGGGACAAACAATGCTTGCTCACTTAGGAGACGTTTATGAGTAAGGGAGTAAGACTCCTAGGTACATTCAAGAGCAATGTCCTTCCATTGTTAACAGGTTGTGTAAATTCGTACTTATTGTGTGTACTTTTTGGTGTTTTGTGATCTAACGGATCCAGCAGAAGCTCAAAAGCACTAGATCCGGCCGGAAAACCAGATCCGAAGGATCTGGAGAAAGATTGTTTGGTGTAATGGGTAGTTCTATGCGATTATTCAGTCGCAACAATCAAGTCATTACCATTCCCAAATTATTGACGAACTGCGTATAAATAGTGGAGTCATTTTCGATTATCTCGTAGCAGACGCATGTTTGTCTGCTATTCTGGTACAATAGTCTCGTTCGCTTTTATAAAACGGTAAATAAAGTGGTGATGGTAATGAACAAAAAACGCGTAACAAAATCGCATAGAAATACCTGATAACTGTAGTCCTAGCCAAGATTCCGTTCTGTAATCGTATACGATAAGCGATAAGTCATAAATGTATGCCTCGTACGAAAAGTCACGTGACAATTACCATATCGTATACGATTGCCTGCAGAGGGTTCTAGTTTTGGGTTCGAGTCATATATCGAGTCAACCACGCCTATACACAGTTTATTTTTAATTAACAATCTCTAAAGTATATCTGTGTGTGTGTGTATCTACTGTATATCTGTTATTTTACTGTTTTTTTTTTTTTGGTGTGCAATAAAGAGTATTGTATTGTATTGTATTGTAAAGGTGCATTCAGACCAAACGAGCATTCGCTATTCTATCCCCCACTCTACGAAATCAACGAATCACGTTTTGTGTAACGATCGAATTTCGTAGAGTAGGGGGTTAGAATAGCGATAGCGAATGCTCGTTTGGTCTGAATGCATCTTAAGATAATTTCTCAGGGAAACTAGAAAAAATTACGATGTTCCATCTGCCCGCAGGTCCTGAAGAATTCAATCTCCTACTACATGATTCTGAAGGCGCTAACATCCCAGCGTTAAAAGGATCAACATCTGGGGGCCTAGCACATAATTAATGCGACAGTATATCGCCGCGAGATAAACTATCCATCCCTCTTTAATTCATATACATAGTAAATGATGGAAAATCTATCTCGCGGCGACATACTGCCGTACCAATCATGTGCTTAGCATACTGCAGTAGGCTTAGCACAGGATTAGTGCGACAATATGTCGCCGCGAAATAGACTATTCGTCTCCCTTTTATTCACATAGTTAGTAAAAGATGGAAAAACTATCTCGCGGCGACATACTGACGTACCAATCATGTGCTAAGCATACTGCAGTAGGCTTATCACAGGATTAGTGCGACAATATGTCGCCGCGAGATATAGGTACTATTCGTCTCCCTTTTATTCACATAGATGCAAGATGAAAAATCTGTTGTCATATTGACATACCAATCGTATGCTAAGCATGGTTGGCTACTAGAAAAGAGGTTTTATTCTCTCAATGAGTATCTGTCACACAGGATTTTTCAGAAATCCAGATACAGTCGTACTTAAATGTGGATTGCCTGACATGATTTATTTTTATTATTTTTTCTAATTTATTTTATTCCTATAATATTTTCCTAATTAACTTATTTTGACGAATATACTAGATAAAATGTAATTTTGTTGTGATTTTATATAGAAGACCATGTACCATGTTCATAATTTTGTATAGCATGTTTTTTTCTATTGATTACCTATTGTATTGAATATTGTAAAATAGTTGTATAAGTTTAAAATTGCATGCCCTTGCGGTTAAACATGTGAAGCTACTTTAATTACATATATCCAATGTACCTGTTACAATCGATCCAGTGTACAATCTGTTAAATACCGTTTTTATTGCAATAAATCATTTCATTTCTCTATGGAACTTTTACCGAACCTTCTAAACATTCTATTCGAAATCTGACATTCTCATATATTTATGACTTATCGTATCGTATAGTCATAAATACAGGTTGTTCCGCGAGCATTCCAAAAGATTTTAATGCTGAATTCCTGACCATATTTTTGAGTCTTTAATGTTACGTACAATTTCCTGGATTCGGATTGGTTTCAGAGATAATAAACCTTTTTTCGAAATAAGTTTCTCGACATAACTCGACATAAAACTTATTTTTGGTTACAATGCTACCAAAACGTGTTTTAATATTACCACACCTTTTGCCTGGCAATCAAAAAATAAAAAAAGACTTGACAAATGACCTGTCCCTAAAACAATAATATTTTTTGATTTTTTTTATGTAGGCATCCCAAAAACCGGTATTCGAATTTTAGTTATTTTTATCGATAGTATGATAGGGGTCGCTTACTCTAAATGATTCCTTCCGCTCATTTTAAAGTGAAATTGAAGTCAGTTCTTGTCAATATGACACCAATAAAATCGCAGTAAGTTCGCGAGATGGTGTCAAGCTCGCCAATTACAGCTCATTACGAATCTCGGCCACGGCCGAGAGTCCCGGCCATTTTTGGCCGAGAGCCGAGAGCGATATCTTGGCTCGATTTTTGGCCGAAAATGCCGAGACCGACACCGAGACCGAGATCTCGGTCGGACCTTAGTTAACACTTCTCACAACTAGGCAAGGAATATTAATAGAATAGTATTAATAGGAAAATTTCGAGGTTTTTCTAAAATATCGGTTATACTGACTCATTTTGGGAACAAAGCGATTTTTATTTCAAATATCATTGACACTCCACAGTAACAAACTACACTATCAGTAACACAGGAGACAGAAAAATGTCAGAGTAAATCTTGATTGGCTTGATTAGGAAACTTGCACTAGTGCAACTAGTTAGTTGTACATACTGTGACCTGTGACTACTATTTTACTGTTTTATTACTGCCTTTAGTATTTTATTAAAAGAAATAATAGTAATAATAAATATCTACACGAAATACTTGCAATGATTGTCACTTATGAATCTAGTACGAGTACGATTGATTATTTTTAACTTAGCACTTTTTTCTCTGTGCAATTATAAGTACCTATATCTCGGAAGTAGAAATATGTAAAACTATTATTTATTTAAATGAGAAACTTATTTCTATTGATGTTCTCTTTCTGTAATGTCTACTTAAATTATATTAAAATTATTTTTAAATTTCAAACTTGTTTAATTTTGTAGGTTATTCGTATATTTCTGTGGTGATGCCTCTAATTTGAACAATCGAATAAGCACATAAAAGATATGCAATGTGATGACCCATGATCCCAGCTTGTTTGTGATATGAAATTAAATTTTGTGTAACAACTGAAAGAGAGCACGTTTCAGTACCGTATGTCAGTTCAGTATCGGATTAATGCAGCAGAACCCAAGTAACCGAAATAGCTTTCCGAATCGCTAAACTGAAGTGGCAATGGGCGGGGCACATTGCGCGTAGAACCGATGGCCGTTGTGGCGGGAAGGTTCTTGAGTGGCGGCTACGTACCGGAAGGCGTAGCGTGGGTAGGCCCCCCACAAGGTGGAATGATGACCTGGTGAAGGTCGCAGGAGTCCGCTGGATGCGGGTGGCGCAGGACCGGTCATTGTGGCAATCTTTGGGGGAGGCCTATGTTCAGCAGTCGACGTCTTTCGGCTGATATGATGATGATGATGACTGAAAGAGGGCGATCGAGCGAGGGGTTCCATAAGTGATCAATAATACGAATATCTTTAAAATGTTGCCCCCTTTTACTACTGCTGAAAGTTTTTGGACAGAGTATACCACATAGTTTGTATGACACTGTCGTAACACAATTGATGTGATTGTGTTTTTTGTTTTGATTAAGGCCTTGACTATGTAAATAAATAAATAAGTACCTATAAATAAATAAATGTATTAAGACATCTTACACAAATCGACCTAGTCCCACGGTAAACTCAATTAAGGCTTGTGATGTGGGTACCAGGTACCAGGTACCAGGCGACGATATATAACCCCATATTTGTATAATGTATATATGAATAATATTATACAGTATGTATCACCTCGTAGAGCCAAGAAAGAAACCCATTATTAGTTAGATCATACTAAACAACTTTTACTAAGGGGCCAGACACGAATTCGCGAAAAAAAATTACTCTCCCATACAACGTGTTCATGATCACGCAATCAAAATGTACATATGAAACTGTCAACATTTTTTTCGTGAATTCGGCTTTGGTCCCATAGTAAAAGTTGTTAAGTATGATCTAAATATGAATGGGTTTCTTTCTTGGCTCTACGAGGTGATACATACTGTATAATAGATAGATACAAATAGATACTTAAATACATAATATACAGCCATGACCAAGGATCAAATATTTGTGATAAATAAAGACACAAATATAACCCTCGCGAGGACTCTAAGGCACTGGTCTCACCGCGAGCTACTAAGCTATGAACTATCGGCTATAAACACGAACAAAAGATACGCACTACCGTGTAAATAAAAGAGACACGGCGATACTCGCCCGGCGGTGATAGCTGATAGCCGAGCGAGTATAGCCGTGTCTCTTTTATTTACTCGGGAATGCGTATCTTTTGTTCGTGTTTGTAGCCGGTAGTTCATAGCTTTGTAGCTCTCGATGAGACCAGTGCCTAACTCGGAACCTCCAGCTTCGTAGGCAGGGTCACTACCAACTAGGCTACGTAGGCTGACAAATATGTACAGTGGGGTTCAAAATTGCATGGACAGTTTATTAATGAATTCATTCATAAATTGTCCATGCAATTCTGAACTCCACTGGACATACAAATGTTTTGCAATCTACTCACAGACAAATGATGACTCATCAACAGATACTTTTGTTACAACATTGTCGATGACTATTTTATCTGCGGGCTAACTTGATGACCATTACAAAAAGGTGAAAACAACCCCTATACGATGAAATGACAAAACATCTATTATTATTTATTAACTGGTAAGTTGGTAACATAATTACTATAGGGGCGGCAGATGTTGCTGAGCGGCCATTGTCAAAATGATCTAAGCGTTAGTCTAACACTAGTTTAAGTGTGGGGTAAGTGCCATTGTATGGGTTATTGCACAAAAATTGTACACCATTTTACAGTTGAAAGTAAAAAAGGTAAACAAACCTGCAAACTTGCATTATTTCATAATCACGCACTTTCAAAACAAATTTTTGGTTTTATCACCAACATAAAATCTTATGTCGCGGCCACGACATTCGTCTAAAGGCCCGGCCACGACATTGGTCTAAGGCGACCAGCGGCGAGCGAATCCATGAGTTGGAGCGGGATGCCGATATGGGTACGAGAGAGAGCACCATACGTTTTCCGCTAAGCCGGTCGCCTTAGACCGATGACGTGGCCGCGGCGTAAGGCGACCAGCGGCGAGCGAATCCATGAGTTGGAGCGGGATACCGATATGGGAACTCCCTCTCGCACGTATGGTTTTCCGCTAAGCCGGTCGCCAATGTCGTGGCCGGGCCCCTAAGCCTGAAGTTCACATACATTTTATGTTAAAATTATTGATATTTATTAGTATTAACGTAAAAATATATCTGCGTACGTGTTTCACGATATGTGTCAAAGACGTCAAATGCTATGAAAAGTCAGCCATATTTGTTTACCTTTTTTTACTTTCAACTGAAAAACTGTACATTTTACTATACGTACGTACTTACGTAAGGTCTTAATCAAAAAAATCACGATCGCGTCAATAGGGATGATGACTGTAGTTAATAGTTATTTGTTTTACTAGGGAACAAAGTGATTGTTTAACTCTCGTGCAAATATTGAAACCCGAGCAAGCGAAAGATTCCAGAATTTGAACCACAAGCGCAGCGAGTGGTTCATAAAATGGAATCTTGAGCGATGCGAGGGTTTTAAGGCACGAGAGTTGAACAAGCTTTGCTGCCGAGTGAAACACAACATTTTTCACCGCACTATAGCGAGGAAACATATGCGAAATAAAACTCAAACATAACAAATTAGAAGGTATTTATTTGCAAGTCCTCAACTTCCAGAAAATAAACAAATCAACAAATAATAAAAAAATAACCTCAAATATTTATCCTGGCGTGGCTTGTAATTTAAAAAAAAAATATTCGGATGCGTTCTGAAATTTGCATAGTGAAAACACTTTCATTTTCCTATTGTTTTTATTTGTCGTATTTTTAGAACTTTTAATTAAAAGCCTTTTACAACAAAAAGTGGTATTTAATTTGGATTTTAGCATATTGAATATAATATTATGAAAGGTTTATGTGTATGAATCTGTTTGAAACTATTGAGTTTTCGAACGTACTGTCTAGTTCAAACGTCAAAAAGCTTATTGCCCTCTCAGGCCGTATAAGTTAATGCTTTAGTCTATCCAGAAGATTAAAAAAAAATACTTTAACCTCTAGAGATTAAAACACAGTTTTGCGCTCCGAAATCGAAGGACAAACAGCGTGTTAACGAGCAGTGCGGTGAAAAATAAATTATTTAACATTATGCACGACATAATACACGAAGAACTTATTACTAACATGTAGATTGCAGTATTTTTTGTACAGAACTTAAAAGGGAGGTCATTTGGCAGTACCCAAACGTGACGTCAGTTTTCAGTAGGTATTTCATTGTATAATACCATAGTGGTGATCGTTTTGACAGTCCGAAAAAGATGCTGATTGACTTACCAGTCATCATGCCTATAGCGTTACGAAAGTTAGTCACAAGCTACGAAAAAGCGGAAAATTTTTAAAAATATAGATGTATATTGTTGATTGCTCATAGAAAATCCGAATTTGTTGCCTTTTTTCAGTGCGTAAAGTTGTTACACAAAATGTGACTGTGTCAATACAATAGTAGATTACATGTCAAAGCCGTTTACGTGGAAAATGTCTCGGATGACATGTGATCCGAGGCTTTCCCATTTAACGACCGAGGTGTATATACCTACTACTTTTCTGCTCAAAGGATGGACCAATAACAACTATTTTTAAATGGTGGTTTAAGTTTTTATAGGTTGATAATCAAATTCATTACCGTGATGCATTGAAGAGGGGGTGACACTTGTCAACTAAAAATTCAGGACCGTTTTTGAAAGGCAATTTAGTATGGCGTGCGGCTACCATGTTTTGTTTGTTCGTAGCACTCCACGCTTTCATGTGTTATCTTGATAAAATGCACTTGTCCTTATTTTACAACATAATAAAACGAAAACTAATACGAGCCGTAACTGATTTTTATCATTAAATTAATTAGAAACACACTATAATTCACACTTTTTAATGGTTATATTCAAAGCCCAATTTAAATGTCGTCCTTATGGCAAGGTTTTAAAGTTTATATTTATAAAAAAGTACCTAGTTAAAAAACCCTATTGGCGGTTTCCACTTGAGCAGATGTTTCAATAGAAACAAACTATCAATGTGCACTTACTATAGTCCTTATGAACATCTAATAAGGTTCATATTACATTTGAGATTGATTTTGTAACTTTGTACAACGCTAGTGTTAACAAGTGCATATGAAAAAGGTATTTTATGAGGTAAACTTTAAACGGTCTGCATTTTTGTTTAATTCAGCAATTTGTATGGGTTTCGTGTTTTTTCGTTACAGATGTCTTTGTTATTTAATGGGATATTGTTTATTTTTGTTTCTTTCGAAAGTTTCGAACCGGAAATAGGAAATAAAGTATTTACTACGATTGTCTTCATCTAACATATTATTATGGACCTGGTATATCACAACAGTATGTGCTCCAGTAGGTATATATGTAGGTACCTATTATGTGCATTTATCAAAAGTTACACTTACATCTAATCTTCTAGTACTAAGATGTGGAGGGCGCATATATTTCTTAAACCTAAAAATAATATTAATTTTGTAGTATCTTTTAACCAAAGATAACATTTTTGTAATTAATAAAAATAAAACAATGTTTTGTCCCTTATCAGAGTTATCAGCCAATGTGTGGTTTGCCAAAACCTGTGTAGGGTTCCGTAGTTATTCAAAAACAGCTGGTCCGATTATATTCGGAATCATCATCATCAGCCTATGATAGTCCACTGCTGGACGTAGGCCTCTCCTATAAACTATGCGTATAAACGCATTAGGAGGTAAATGCCCATATTCGAAATAATAATAATGTTTTTTTTTTATTCTGTATCGGTTTTCTCCTAAAGTATTATTGTACAAGACTGCACAACTGGTTAATTTACGAAGTTTGAACCTTTATTAAAGTATGATTTTGATTTTGAAAATCCTTTATTTTTTACTGTCATCTTCCTCGGAACCGGTGCCATTTAATTTCAGTAAGTATAAAGTGGTAAAAAAAATATATGAATAAATCGATTAGACATTTTTTTTTCCATTGGGATCGAAAGAGCTCATAATTCTGACAGAAATACCTAACCCAAAATATACCCATGAACTCAAAATTATGAAAATGGACGAAATAAAAGGAAATGCTAACATTTTATATTTAAGTAGGTATAATATGTATAGGTATAATCTTAAAATGTAACTGAAGCAATACACAGTGGTACTTACAATTGCATAAATCCAGACAAAGCAAACATTTCTTTTGCTTTCGGCATTACGTCTTACGTAATTCAAACCGTTAGGTGATTTTTTTTTCTTACGATTAAAAAAAATGCAGCTGGCCCACGTGCCATTTAAATGCTCCAATTTCTATTGTGAACTTAATTCCGTAAGAAATAGCACCGGCACCTTTTTTGCTATCTAACATTCAAGATATTATCACCTTTAACGTTTGAGAGATAAGTTTCAAAACAGATTTTGCTGCTTTGTGTTTCTATCGGCTCAAGATGGCATTTCAAATTCTAGTGCAAAGTTTAAAAATCGAACGGCGTACCGTACTGAGGAACCGTTGTTATGAGTACAATAATTTGATTATGAGTCTTAAAGTAGAGGCTATAAAGTTCAAGTTATTTAGAACTTTTTTTAGTGCTACACGCTTGGACATACATGTTGACAGCACCGTAGTAAAAAAATGATAAATTGAACAACTGGTCGGCTACTATTGAAGATATATTGAACAGATTGCGTGAAAGTGGAATTACGTTGAATAATCTGTTATTTTTGACAAAATGGTGGGAAAGCTTGATGGCTCCATATTTAATCGGTTGTCGTTGGTGCCGTCAGTGCCTACCTTGAACTACGAAATTCGCCAATTGCGGGGTTTTGTCTCTGTCATTCCAACGAAGGCGTCATTAGAGTGACAGAGAAAAATCCTCGCAATTTGCGGATCCGATAATTCGGAATTTGCGGAAATCCGGAAATTCGAAAATCCGCAAATTGCGGGGATTTTTCTTAATAATCTAAATAAAACCAAGATTGTGTTTTAAAATGAAGTTATGTATAAGGAAAAATAATTAAGTTATATTTAAGGTTCGATTATTTTTTTTGAATCGACTGACGATTTGTACGGACGTTTGAAAATTATAGTAGCTAATAATGAGTGTTTGATGTAGTTATAATTTCATCTAATTGGTAGCTTAGAAGCATACTTAATGCGAACAGTTATCCCAGTTCACAATAACTTCGCGATATTAAAAAGGAGTTTTTTTAATCTTTTTTTTCTGTCGGCGACGACAAAGACGATGTCAGACCGCCGCACGCGCCGCAGCTGGAGGCTAGTGCTGCCATCAGTGTCAATATCGATATTATCGATATATATGCCTGTTGCATAAAAAATTACAACTAATAATACAAGCGGAAGTCTCTTTCTAGTAAGTGAGAAAAGAGACTAGCAATTGTAGCAATACAAGCGGAAGTCTTTTTCTAGTAAGTGAGAAAAGAGACTTCCGCTTGTAATATTAGTTCTAATTTGTTATGCAATAGGCCCCTGGTTGGTGCGTTTACTGTTTGTCTAATCGTGTATCGCTTTTGCACTTACATGTAGAACAGTAATAAGCTAAATAAGTTGTATATAAAAATTCTCAAAAATATGTCCCAATACACTTTATTTTTTTACAAAAAGATCGTCGTAACATTCAATTGAATTCATTACAGAATTCTTTCGATACATATTTTTGCACATGACTGAACTTCAGCATTAATAATAATAATTTTGAAATAATATGAAGAATTGGTAACATCCTATTATTAATGCCTTAAAACGAGTAAATAAATTGAATATGTGTTTTTATAATGAAAAAACAGAAACATCTTATATTTCTCAAAATATATCGGCTATTTACCTATAAATATTATAAATAAATGGTTAGAGAGGTATTCAAAAACTGATAATTTTATAGTGACGTTTTTAATTAAGTAGGTTATAATGCATGAATAGACTAGGAAATGGTTATTTTTAGTAACCGATTTATAATGACTGCAATTCGACTTAAAATGCAAGTTTTGTCTTATTAGAGAATGCAAAATATATTCATATAGTATGTTACTTATATAAAATAGGTACATTAACAGTTTATTATGGAAGCGTGAAACTACTTGAATCAGGTATTTCTCTGTGAAACACATAATAATTATATTTACTTACAATACGAGTACGTCAATCATAGCGCCATCATATAAGTTTTTCTTTAGTAATAATTTCTATCGACTGTCGACACCGTCTCTTCACTATTTACATGAATTCAACCGCATTTCATCTCGCGAATTCCTTCAAAACGTATATACAAGAAATATTTTATTTCATTTCAAACAATAAGACTAAGAAGGCAGCTGATTTTTTGTACAACATACCACTTTACCACTGCACGTGATGGAACGATAAACCTTTTAATTTGAACCCTATAGTTAGACGTTTAAAGATCAAGCCTTGGGTCAAAACCGGTAGCAAGAAGTTTGTAATAATGCTGCTTCTGTGTAATAGTTTGGCTGCTATTTTGTGTCTTATTTGCTCTAAATTAAAGTTGAATATACGAAACTCCGGTGCAATAATAACTTAGCTAATTTATACGCGTGTTTTAAATTCATTCAAACTCACTTAGTCCTCAAATTACTTGACTTCACTTCCTGAGAGTCTTATTACGGGGGTAAGTACCTTTTGTAGAATTAAAAATAGTGTAAATTTCTTAGACGAGTGAAAAAAAGTAATGAACGGTTCAAAGTTTACCAGTATTTGACAGCTAATTCAGTTTTTTAATTAATGGTGTCAAAAACGGGAGTTTAAAGTAGGTTTAGAAAAGTTTTTGCCCGAACGGCCTTTGTGCCGAACCACTGTCCAATTTTGAAAATGAATGGCCTTTTTTTACATTATTTATTTTGTGTACAATACTGTAATTAGAAAACAAAATGCTGCGTTATACTGAATCAGGTACCTACACAAAATTCATTGTATAAATAAATATCTTGGAACATCTTACACAAATCGACCTAGTCCCACGGTAAGCTCAATTAAGGCTTGTGTTTTGGGTACCAGGCTACGATATATATAATGGATAGATTTATATAGATACTTAAATATATAAATACACAAATAATGCCCTCGCTGGGATTCGAACCCGGAACCTCCAGCTTCGTAGGCAGGGTCATTACCAACTAGGCTATGAAGGCTGACAAAATGAAATCTGTAATGAAAATGGCTGTATGAAAAATAGTTATTCCTCAAAATACTCTATACTAAGCGCTTTTATAAAGCTTGTTCACGAAATAAAGCAGCCATCGTAACATCAGTCTCTACTGTTACGCAACAGTCCCATGTAGTTCTAACAGCCATGGGACTGTAAATTGATTCTTCTGTTTTATATTTAACAATCCAATATCCAAAAGCATTCACTGAAAAGTTGTCAAAACCAAAATAACTTGAACGCCCAAAAGAGTGCGAACTTCCGAGACGATTTCAACAATGTTAGTCTTGAAATAATTAATAAAAATTGTAGACATGAGATTCACAGTTTATTATAACTAGTATCGTAATTGATACAATATTTATTTTATCTATGTAAGTATATGTATGTTTATTCTGTTTAGGTATATATGTATGTCTATCTGCATGTTTATTTTTCTTATGTCATAGTTAAGTTCTGATTTTTTGCTACACCTACCAACAAACGCTTAATAATTATGTTTTGCTACCTAAAGGTTGTCTGGAAGAGATTGCTCTTTAGCAATAAGACCGCCTGTTGTCTGCCTCTAGATTAGTTGTCTTCTTGTTTAATGTTTCTTTTGAGGTGTACAATAAAGAGTATTACCATTATTACCATTATCGCTATTGTAATTTAGTTAAGACCCATTGGGAAACTAAATGACCCAAAATGGTAAAATAAGAAGAAACACTACTTAAATCCAGAAGTTTTAATTAAAGTCCATTATTATGAAGATTGATGATGGGCAGCAGCGTCATCATAGTGGGCACATTACTGCGATCGCCAATCCGCTTGCCCAGCGTGGCGATTATGGGCATTTACCTCCTAATGCGTCTATACGCATAGTTAATAGGAGAGGCCTACGTCCAGCAGTGGACTATCACAGGCTGATGATGATGATGATGATTATGAAGAAATTGATATAAATATCAACCACAGCGTCCGAGAATATAGGCAAAGAGCCCTTATTTGTAATAACACCCATAGTAAGGTATGGTCTCATACAAAAAAAAAGAATTATACAGCAGTGGCTACTTTATTTCGTGAACAAGCCTTAGGTGACCTATATTTCGACCCTTCCATTCTGTTGCCGGCGTAGAAAATCCCTTGACTGCACCTAAGCTAGAAATGCGAACAACTGAAATGCACTAGCATTTCGACACGTCCAACTGTCCATCCAAGTACTTGACAGGTGTCAGCAGCAGACTTGAAGTTGCAGTCATTCCGATTTAGGCACTTCTCTCAGCGCGAGCGAGTAAGCTATAGGTATGAGCTATCAGCTAAAAAGGAACAAAAGATGCACTGGCACATCTGCAGTGTTATTCACTAAGGAAACCGCCTTGCTATCAGCGCTGTGTCAGCGCTGCGGCAGCGTCGAGCCTAAAAATGGTATTCACTAATGCACTTTAAACGACACTAGCGCTCGGCGACGAATGCGGCGTGAGCTGGACTGGAACTACACTGCGTCGAGAGTTACCGCCTACAGTTCGACGACGAGCTGTTCTACGTTAATGAATACCGTTTTCGCAGCGCTGCGAACGTCGAAGTGAAGGCTGTCTTGTCGTCGAGCTCGTTGATGAACGCAGCGTCGAATGCGTGAATAAGAGAATAGCATAGCTGGAACTGGTGCCACTAAAAGCAGTTCGCGATTGATAGCTCCGCTACAAAAACAGGAGACATAGCTCCTGTGTAAAGGAAGGCTTGTCGAACTAGTGCGTTCGGTTCGAACTGTCAGTGCCACCCCGAGGAGTATATCAGTAGGGCCTCACGGCGAGCGGCGACGCACGTCGCGCACTCGCGAATGTTGTTCGTCGAATATGTACGTACTAATTCGACCGCTGTTAGAGAATTGATTATAAATTATAACAATGAACAATAAGAAAAATATAAAAAAGGCAGTAATTAAAGATTAAGATTATACCATTTTTAAAAGGAAGCAACCTTATTTTTCAATAAAGGTACGATTTACGCGATAGAAAGAGAGCGCACTTCTGCGTGACATTTAGCGTTGGTATTTTAGCGTTACGCGGTGGGAATTTGAACTCAATAATATTGTCGTAGCATGAGTCATTATTTCTTTAAACGGCTTTTTGAAGACGGTTTTCTGTACTTACTTGTTAGCGTAATTAATATGTAGGTATACATATTGCAATTACTAGTACTAACGGTATTGCGTACATACGGATAGTTTAGTTAATCTACTATATCTGTATTTATATTAAACCGAAATTTAAGTTTCGTTTTTAATTAATGCATGTTAGCTGTAATGTAATAGGTATGTTATAATACTATAATTTGAAAAAACAAGTCACGCTGAATTTCTTGCCGGATTCTTCTCAGGAACAGTGGTGTAGGGTTAGAACCGGAAGTAGTTTTTTTTTCTCAATTGCTATTTAATTTAACGATTCAAAAGTGCTAGTTGCTGGGTCTAATTGAATAAAGAATATTTTGAATTTAACTGACACGGTGAAGCTATACGGATTCCTAGTTTACTACAGGACCCTAATTTTTTTTTAAATCTGTACGGTCGGCTTTAACGGTGTATACAATTTTGATCCTTATTCCTTTGACATACGTTCCGAAATGTATACATATTATTAGACGTGACTGTAGAAGATTCTTGGAGATCGCGAGTATCATACATAAAAAATCCATCAAACTGAGAACCTCCTTTTTTGAAGTCGTTAAAATTGCATTTACGCATGCTGATAATTTTGATATATTAAATTCACCCTATCACGCTTGATTCCACACAGTGGTGTATAGCGACAATTTAAATCATATACCTATTCAAGAATTTGCATTGTTACTGCCTCTGACACTTTGAAATAACATTCAAAAGTAATGCGATAAAAAGCATACTCGTAGTTTTACTTTTGTATAGAAGTGGTCAAGCGTAGTTGACTGACAACGCGATTATGTCAATTGGAAGTGATACGCGATGACAGTTCCCGCCTTTCTGGTGTAGCTGTCAATGTAAAAAAAGAATATAGTACATTTCGATGCAAGTGCAAAAAAAAAAAAAATTTTCGACGAGGGTGAAAGTTGGAGCCCGAGTGAAACGAGTGCGACAATCACCCCGAGTTAAAAAGAAGTTCTTACACGGATATCGAACGACTTTTTTTATAACAAGTGCCTTAAAAAGAGAAATTTTCGCACGTGCGCAAAGTTAACTTTTCCGCACTAGTTAGGAAACAGTTTTTTAAACACCCTGTTTCCTGAGCTAGGTATAGCAATACACCGAGGAGAAGTTTCATAAGTTGCGAAACTTCTATAGAGAATATTCTCGGCAATTTAAATTTTACAAGCAATCTAATCATGCCAAATCCGTTGTATATACATGCCTTTTAAGGTATATTTTGTGCCTCGTTTACTTAATTCTAAAATAAAACATTCTTCATATGTAGAATGTTATGTATATGTAACATTTTTTTATAAGTTCTTATGGAAACATTCTCAATGAGAATTATGAGTAGGTATATTCCCGCAATGTGGCAATCTTTGGGGGAGGCCTATGTTCAGCAGTGGACGTCTTTCGGCTGATATGATGATGATGATGATGATGATATTCCCGCAATTTGGAGAATGTTCTGCAACTTGTACAGTCGAGGAATTTAATTTCCTACCCATTTCGTACCTTGTCACAGTGACAAACAATATGAAAGCTGCTACGATTGTCATATTATAGCTACTATGACAAGGTAGGAAATGGGTAGGAAATTAAATTCCTCGAGCGTACATTGTTAGTTAGGTACTTAATAATCTCGCACGTACAGTAAGTATGGAAAATGGGAAGAGAAAGACTTCCATATACGTGTGTAATGTGATCTCGACTATTTATATCGGAAAATATTTTTTTTATTGTTAAAAAATTAAAAAACCGACTCCTACCGATTTCTCCAAGATCTCATCATCAGACCACGACTTGGTGCCTCGACTTATAAGTCCATACGACATAAATACTCGTCCGATTAAAATAGTACATTACGACACAAGTGCGAAAAACAGGAAATCCGAAACGAGTGGCGATGTTTTAAAACACGACCGAAGGGATTGTTTTAAATCTACACGAGTTACGAATTTCCTTTTTGCACGTGTCTCGTACGACGTTTTTTAGTACAGATGGCCCTCTGAAGTTTTGGACCTGACGTGAAAATGAGCCACTTCTCCCAAGCCCAAAAAAGGCACCATCTGTACTAAGAAAAAAAAAAACATTCTGAAAATCGGTTCATGATTCTCTAAGATATCGAGTAGGTAACATAAATAGATAGATACAATTCATCAATAATTATTATCTCAGACTTAACCCCTCTATAGTTTAACAGTGAAAAAAAAAATCTGTATATAGTGTACGTGTGAAGAAAAACTTTTTTTTGTTACAGACAGAAAAACAGTACGAATCAAAATTGAAACAATAGATTATCACATAGATCGCGTGCCTTGCGTATACGCATCGCTGCCCAACGGCGTTATGCTAATTCTAGTCAATCAATGCGTCAGAGTCGCATAAACCACGCACAAACTTAACACACCGCCCAAAAATAAACCAATCTACAAAAATCCAAACATAAGTGTTCGGATAATCCCCAACAAAATGCTCCTCGCAACGGCAAAGTTAACTTTGTGAATTCAAATCACGCGCCAACTTTTTCGGAAAGTGGACAAATTTGGAACCAGCGTATCGCCGTACTAGCTACTTAGACCTGTGCGTTACCAGCGGCTTTACCAACGGTAAAACTAAGTTTGCAAAGAACGCCCACGAAACGGTTACATTTGACATATTTCGTGGGGTTTTTTTAAGGGTATGATGAAATCTGTTGACCCCAAAGTGGGGTGAAATCAAATTATATTCATTTAGTAACTAATTTTCAGTTGATTTAAATCATAGGGTAGATGAGGTCACAGGGTCAAATATGCATTCAAAGTACTAATGCAATTGGCGTCTTTATTAAAAATAAAATGTGTTACTAAATTTTATTGATAGTGTTGCGATGTTTTGACTCACTTTTCGTATGTAAATTATCCTTGTAAAAGTCTGAAGTAATGTAAGACATTGATCACAAAATAATTTAGTTAAGTATAAGTATATTAAAAGAATTAAGAATTTGTAAATTATCGATGCAGTATTACAAATAAAGTCATCATCATCATCAGCCTATGTCCACTGCTGGACGTAGGCCTCTCCTATTAACTATGCATATAGACGCATTAGGAGGTAAATGCCCATAATCGCCACGCTGGGCAAGCGGATTGGCGATCGCAGTAATGTGTGTCCACTATGATCACGCTGCTGCCCATCATCAATCGTTATCAAAAAAAAAATGGTCAGTGACACTTCAATCCCTTAGTCGACTCTTACGACACCTGCAGGAGGAGTTGGGGCCGCACAAATAAAGTAATAATCGATAATTTACAAATAAATTATAAATATCACGGGACAACCTTACCTACTCAAAGCAACCTAGTGAAGTACCTACATATAAATCTGAGTCCGTATTTTACTTAAAAGGTTAAGATTTACTCGATACTTAATACATTCTATCGTGATTGCACTGACATTGGAGCAAGCGCGATGTCCTGCTGCACTCCTGCTTTACGTATCGAGTAAAACCTAACCTAAACGCTACTTGAAAACTCATGGTACAGCTAATGTACTATAACTCCGCAGACAAAAGATTCCATTTTCAATCTCGGTTCGGAAGCCATGGACCATCCTTTCCCGCGATCATCGAACAGTCAGCTTAATCTGATCTTCCATATCGTATACCCAATACCATAATCCAGGGTACAGATACACTGGTTTCTTAGGTTTGACAGGATCTAAGGACAGTTCAGCTGCTGTCGAACAATGTGCTCTCGTTCTTAGCCATTCAACTATTGTGATATTGTTACCAAGTATACTTCCGTATGCGAATACAGACAATGCTCCCCTTTGCGCGCTAAACCAGTTTTTTATGTAAATTTTGATTTATTTTCGTCAACAATAGCCCTGAGAACGCGAACACTTTAAAGAACTTAATTCTGAGCGTAAGTGTCTACATATCCTTGTGTGTTACGTCGTTTTATTCAGTTAATACGAAGACTTTAAATTCCGATTCCGACTAGTTCATTGATACTATATACGTTCACTATAACCTTACATTGCATAGATTTAAGGAGCAATATAGTCTGAATTTGAAGTTTCTCCTTACAATGCCTGGACGACAATAGGTAGAAATGAATTGAGAATTAGGTTTGACGAAGAACAGGAATGGTTTCTTTTGATTTTAAAATACTGAGCTGTCTGTTCGCTTTGAACAGACTTTGCAAATATTGTTATTAAAATAAGACAGATTTTTTATACTGTCGTTCAAATTGTTCAACTGGACGCAAGGAAAAAATATGAATTTACGAAGTGGAAGGCCAGTTTGTGAATTAATTTTGTAGGTAGGTATTTCATTAATTGTTCGCAATAATATAGTCATGACTCCGAAGTTGACGAAATTAATAATTTAACGAATAATTTATTGAAATTTGTGTTTGAAGCTTTATTGTGGTGACTATTTAGAACGGTTTTCATAATTACCGGTGTCAAATAGACAATTTTATGAAAAATAATAAGTATTCAATCATCTTCCTCTTAATCGTTCCCCCGTTGCTGAGGATCGCGACTCCACTTGCGGTTTATGAAATGCCTCCAACTGTTTCTATCTGTGGCTCGATGGATCGCGGTGGTAATGGGAAGATATCTGGTCTGACCATCTCTTGGGACTTCGTCCTCTAGGTCTTTTGCCCTCAAACTTTCCCGTTACCACTAGTTATTCCAAATTATCGGCCCCCCTTCGAGCGGTATGGCCAAAATACGAATAATTATTCAATCATACTTTGGAGTCATGTCCATATTATTGCGAACAACACGGTTATTATTGCACATTTGTCTGATCTCTGATTAATCTGATTATGATACTTAACAATTAATTAGCTTAATTTTGTTGGCGATAGTAATATTAAAAATCACTTCATGACATGTAAAGTAAAGCCTATATTTATTCTCTCTGAACCACATTTGCGGTTCAGTAAAATGACTGGAGTATTTGCTCGAATTCGTTGATTTGGCCTGGCTTTCATGTAAAATATCGCTTAATCCGGATATAAAATCGGTGCTTTTACGGATATTGAATAAAACCAGCTTTTCAGAGATTTTACGCATTGAAAATGTACATGAGCAATGCGAAATGGATGACCTTTTCAATTTTATTTTATTTTCAATTCGGGAATAAAAATATTTTACATTTCCATTTGAAAATTAAATTATGCCTGGGGTAACCGAGGTTCGTTCGAGAGATATAGCTAAGATAGATCAACTTTTAAATTAAACAATCTATTAAAATAAAACCTTGTACTATGTATTTACGCGCGTATTTATGCATTCTTAGTATTCTTACTGCCGTCACTACGCGGCTGATAGTTTTTGGGTCAAAATTCTTTTCGTTGTCTTATTTTGTGTCCCTAATTTATTTAACATTAAGATGCTGATTTGACTTGCCAGTCATCATGCCTATTACGTATTTAATTAAATTATCTGTGTTTGTTGTCACTTGTTTGTCAGCGTGGTCGCCTTGTCGGCTAGTGTACGTACCTGGTGGGTCACAACGGAAGAACAGCGCTGGCCTAGCCAGCTACATGCTGAGTTGTGACCCTTTTGTGGCAAGCTGTTGTTGTGTACTTATTTGTAAATGTGTATATGTCCATCGTGCTTGTCATAAATAAATGTTATTTCATTTCATTTCATTTCATTAATTTCTCATGTTTGGATTAAAAGCTAACGTGAAAAATAAATACAAGTGCACCGGATTTTTTTTTCATATACCGAGTCGAAACAGCCACTAAAAACGTGACTGAGTGGTATGAAAACAAGACAACGAAAAGAATTTTGGCCTTTTACCTAAAGGGTAATAGTATTTTACACAATTATGTTATAATAGAGAGCTTTTCAGCCGAGTATACCGTGTTTATCAGACCCCCACTCGGTGCCAACGGGAAATCGCGGGGCTATATCCGTTCGATTAAAATAAAAAATTTAAATCCTAATTTTCCTAATTTTTTGAAGGCGGGTGAAATAAAAGATAAATTCGGACGTTTCCGTGAAAACACGCAAGGAAAATATTGTTTCCTACGTACAGTCGCCATCAGATATACTTTAGCGTCAAAAATATCTGAACATGCCTTGATTGCTATAACGATAGAGGCGTGTTTTAGATATATATGAGCGCTTCTGGCCGCTACGATATATCTGATATGGATTGTACTACCGTTATATATTGTCGCATTTACCAATAAAGTTACTAGGTATACTTTTATGTGCCTCAGTGGAGATGCTTTTAAAACAATACACTGCTATTTTTTCTTGCAACGCGCTCCTTGAAAACATTCTCTTCTTAACATTATTACAGTAGAACCCTTGAAAAAACGAACCGCAAGGAAAAAACTCTTTTTTTTTGTCAACGGACTTCAAAAAAAGGAGGAGGTTCTCGATTTGAAAATAGTATGTTTTTTTTATTTTTTTTTTATGCTTGATACCTTAGAACTTCCGACTGGTTTTAACCGATTTTGATGATTCTTTTTAGTTT
The DNA here is from genome assembly GCA_025490895.1 of Thaumatotibia leucotreta. NCBI lineage: Eukaryota > Metazoa > Arthropoda > Insecta > Lepidoptera > Tortricidae > Thaumatotibia > Thaumatotibia leucotreta. Next base: position 20,357 of record JALPQI010014301.1, on the reverse strand, counting down.
CGCCACGTCCGTCTGTCCGTCTGTCCGTCGGTCCGCAGCATAGCTCAGTGGCCGATAGTACACGAAATCTGCAATTTGGTACAGGTAAACCCCTCTAACTTTGACCAGTGTGTCCAAAAAATTTAAAAAAAATCATGGATGGTCGTCTAATAGAATACTTTAAAATAAAACTATTCCGAACATAATCGGCTCAGCCGTTTTTGAATAACTACGAAACCCTATACTGAGCATGGCCCGACATGCTCTTGACTTTGGTTTTTTTATATTTGAATGCTGATGCTCCGTTTGGTCCTATTTTAATTTGGTTTAGTTCTGGCATTGGCATCCACGAGCATATGGACGACAAAATGGACGAATAACTCAATATCACGGTACGCTAACCGATTTTGATAATAAATTAATTATTTTTAACTGACTTCAAAATAAACAGAGATGGTGCTGTTTACACCAAGTCGAGGTATGATGATGGGATCTTGGAGGGGAAAACGGTTTTAAGTCGTTTTTTTTATATTTAATTTGGTGATTTTTTATACTAATTTTGTTATAATTATTTCATATAGATATTTATTCATTTATAAATATATAAATGAATAAATATCAATTTAAAATTATCTGTCAAAGACGTCAAATGCTATGGAAAGTCAGCCATATTTGTTTACATTTTTTTTGACTCTACTGACAAATGGTATACGGTCCGGGGTGACCACAAATTTATTAGAATTTCAGGAACTCGCATCAAAAATCCTGTAACAAATTTAAGAATGATCCTTTGTCTAAACTTCACGTTAGGGAGGAGTTTTATTTTGTTGTCGTGTGTTTAAAATTTTGCAAATTTGGATTTTTAAAATTTTTTCTACCCAGAATCACGAGTTTTTTCGATCCCGATAGAAATAAAAAAATGTACAAAAAAAATTCCATTGAGTTACTATTTTTCATACACTTTCTTCAACCGTAACTCAGTGGAAGGCAAAAAAAATTATGAAATTTTCGGGATACTTTTTTTTGCTAATGAGGATCGAAAGAGCTCGCGATTTTGAGTAGAAAAACTATAAAAAATCCTAATTTGGTAAATTTCAAAAAACTATAACAAAATAAAAAATTAAAATCCGCCCATTAAATTTTGAATTGACGGGGTTCTCTTTACAGATGTTTTACTGTACATGCATTACATTCATGTAATATCGCCGCTATACTTACGCAACCTCGTATCTGCTACGCTCACTTGACGGGGAAAACGCCCGTATTTAGAGTGACAGAAAGGCGATATTCCCATGAATGTATTACTGTAGATTGGAGGTCAAATAAGTATAGCGACGAAATGTGCCCTAGCTTCTGAATGGGAGAATAAATTCAATATGCAACTAGTGCCTATTTCACCATCGCGATAAGTGCGACAATTACTTTTTATTTTTGGCACTTTGCCTGTGTTCACAAGTGTGTTGTCGATTGTACTCAAACGTGACGTCACTTTTGAGTATTTCATATAAAATTCCATAGTGGTGATCGTTTTGACAGTTCGAAAAAAGATGCTGCTTTGACTTGCCAGTTGCCTATTGTCTCAATTAGTCTCAAATCACGATAATTGTAGCGAAATTCTGACATTTGTAGGTTCGTGCCAAGAATTAACAAAAATCCTTCTAAACCCTGTGACAATTGTTGCGATCTTTAGAAAATAAAAAGTAGTTTATTTTATTAACGATGAAACCCGTTACTTTTAATAAATCTAGGTTGGCGGCAAGCGCATGGACTATCTATTAGTAAGCGGTAGTCGTAGCCTACGGTGGCCTGTGACGTCAGTAAAAGTGATATTTTACAATTGTCGCGCCTGCCACATGGTAAAATAGGGCCAGGATGCATATTAAAAGTGGCGCATTACATTAAATAAAGTGATTGCTATTCGTCGAATATACAGGGTGGAAAGGGACGACGTTCCTTCTCTCTGCCGACTGAATCTACCAACCTTTACGATATACGTATGGTACAGATGTAGTGCAAAATCCTTTCTCTTCGGCTTTTCACGGAAACGCCCGAATTAATCGCCCTGTCTCAATTAGCTTCAGTGCAATATATACTGAAGTTCATTGTGACAGCAATATGAATTCGGATGTTTCCTTGAAAAGCCGACTACATTTGTACCAACATAGAAATATTTAAAAAAATTAACACCTCATACAAAGTGAGTGTTTAGTTAAGAGTTCAATAGTATGGAATAGTCAATTTTCCATGAACGCTTTCGATGTTGGTCCCATACTGAAAGTTCATCATACAAGTTCATGGCTGTCTATGTATTTAAGTATCTATAATTATGTATCTATCTATTATTATATCGTCGCCAGGTAACCACATCACAAGCCTCAATTGAGCTTACCGTGGGGCTAGGTCGATTTGTGTAAGATGTCCCAAGATATTTATTTACATATTATATTTATTTAAAGTTTTTAATTATATGCCCCGATGTTTGCCATTCATCTTGCGAGATTTGATCCCCTTGTAAACAACCCCCCCCCCCCTTTTTTGAAATTAAACGATTAAATGAATAATATTTTTTTTTATTACACATAATTTTATACAGTTAAATATAACATTTAAAACTTAGGGATAAATTTGGCCAGTGATCGTCTAGTCTAGGGTAGGACGCCTATGTTGTGAACCGTATAGTAACAGATTCTTTAATGTGAAACAAGCTAAACCTTTGGACACAAAACAAATACATATTTGAACTTGTAATAATAAAGAGAAACGACTATTTATTGAAAGGAAAACGTGACATTGTTTTATTGAATTTGAGGGAATATTAAGATAGATAGTTTTGACATTATTAAGCACTGAAATTGAAGTTTATTGATTAGTAGAACAATGAGTAATGTAGATTATAAAATATATAATGTGAAGAATGAAACATTAAAAATAAAATTCCTCAGAGAGGAATATCCCCGACCATCTAAGTGACCTCTGTCAATTGACTGGAACTTCTAACAAATTTATTGCTTTTAACCCTAACACATCTGCTAGCTAAATTAACAGTTCCAGCAATTTTGGGTGGGGTAAAGAGGCAACGCTAAACCAACCAGTGTAGAATTAACTCTGTCAGTTGGGCTTCCTCACTACTCCTAGCTAAATTTTACAGTGCTTCGGAACCTAACTGCAATGCAAACAAAGGGAAAAGATGAAAAGAAGCACCAAGTATTCATACGCGTATCATATTGCAGTATAACCCCAAACTAAGCCTAGCTACAGCTAATACTCAAATTCTCCAGGGTCTAAAGGTGAAAAGCAAGCACTTTTGTTAATAATAATGTTGATCGATACATTCGTTCTCTGAATGATCAACCAAGATGAGCGTTCCTTCTGCTCTATAGGACCCAATGCACTGCTTCGCCTCGCAAATGGACCTTAAACAGTCTGCCCAAAGCTCTTTGGATCAGTCTGTAGCTACTGGACTCAACTTGACAGAATCATTGTTACTTTTATATTATAGTGAACACCTTTAACAGTAGACAGTGCATCGTTTGACGCCCCCCACACTAGAGAATTAGAGAACCTAGAAAACCAAAACGAATTAACTAACAACAGCCCAGAATTGAATTATATTATTAGGCTTTGTTAGAGAATATAGATTTTAAAGTTACTTTAGAATGAATGTTATAATTACCCTTCCCCAAATGAATGACCAACTCTATAGTAGAGGTCCAAATGGAAAAAATTGTGCGCTGTGAGTTACAGTTTTGTAATTTTTACCAGAGCTAGAGGGTGTAAAAATAAATATTTTTAGATGTGGAGGGAAAACCAATTCCCCCCCCTGAACGAGGGGGGAGGGGGGTGAATGTGCAAACGGAAGGGTTATGTTTAAAATTTTTTCGTCTAATATTTAGGCATACTATTCATTGTTTGGTATCATTTTCATATAAAACAGACACGGGGAATTCATTTTTGATAATAAACATGAGGATTTTCATACATAAAAAAATTATTATTGCTAAAAAGGTAAAATAATCACCGTTTTTATTTTGATTGTTGCGTTATATAAGTATTACCAAATAAATATATGAAAATAAAAAAAATACTACAAGATAGCTTATTTATTGTAGTTTTTAAAAATATATACTTTTTGGAACTTTCCATGCAAAAATAAGTTCTAAAAAAATTGCACCAGTCGCGTACCTCGAATAAAAAAGGGACGTTGCTTTGACTTATTGTTGACAGTACGTTTCTACTGCGGGAATTTAGCGATTTTGCGTAAACAAAATACTTCATACTGTCTGTTAGGGCAAATTGCATCAACCTGGGTTAACCAAGCAACCCGGGTTAAACGTTTATTTCACACGGAATTTGATAATTGATAAATTTATTATGAAGTAAGTGACTGACCCGGCACTATACAGAGGATATCCGAGACATCAGCCTATGTGATATTAGAATGGCTCTTAAACAGCTCAAAAATAACAGGGCGTCTGGGGAAGACGGAATTATAGCTGAGCATCTGAAGCCAGGTGGTAAACCAATCCTTATGGCCCTTCAGAAGTTGTTCAACTCTGGAAGGGAGAACGCTTTAGGCATGGAACAGAAGAATGGTGGTACTGTTCTTGAAAAAAAGTGAAAACGCCTTATTGAAGAACCAGCGATCCATGATCCGTTTCCGAGCCATATTTATAAGATGTTTTCAAGAGTCATTACAAATCGTCTTGCATGCAGGCTTGATGACTTCCAGCCTCCCGAACAATTCGGTTTCCGAATTGGCGTTTCGTAAATGTTATACAGAAGACCGAGGAATAGGTATAACCTGCCCCTCAGTTTAGCGTTTAGCGTTTGTGGACTACGATAAGGGGGGTCCATGACGTACTAATGCGGTTTAATTTAGGTCGAGAGAAAGGGACAAGGCCATACGAGTCGTGTATCACTGCCCCTTTCCCAGAACCTAAACTGAATCGCATTAGTACGTCATGGTAACCCCCAAGGCCTTCGATTTGATCGAAACTCTGGGCAGTACTACAGTCTCTTTAACGGTACCAAGTAGACTACCGCTATGTCGAAATGTTGAGGTGTTTGTACGAAAGCGCCAATGTCAATCCGACTCCAAGATCAGAGCTTGAAGCATATTATACTGCAGCAGGGAGTCAGGAAAGGTGGTGTCATCTCCCCTAATCTGTTTACCGCTGCACTGGAAGATGTCTTTAAGACTGGACTGGAATGAATTCGATTCGCTGATGATACGGTGGTCTTGGCTGAGACCTTGGAAGATTGCAGTACGATGCTCGCTGACCTCAGTAGCGCCTTCGAGCGAGTTCGTCTTAGGATGAACATGGATAAGACGAAAACTCCCGTTACAATCGGAGATTAAACTCGAAGGTGTAGACGACTATAATATACCCAGGATAGTATAGGACAAGCTACCCAGTTAGGTAGGTCCAACTTTGAGTAAGAGGTCAACCATCGAATCCAACTAGGTTGGGCAGCGTTTGGGAAGCTACGACACATCTTTTCGTCCAATATTCCGCAGTTCTTGAAGACAAAAGTATTTGATCAGTGTGGCAACACACACTGATCAAAGATTTAAAAGAGTGATGACATACGGTACTGAAACGTTGTCGCTTAGAATGGGCCTCATAAGAAAGCTTAAAGTCACCCACAGGGCAATGGAGAGGGCTATGGTGGGAGTCTCTCAGCGAGGTCGTATTAGAAATGAGACGATCCGCAGCAGAACCAAAGTATAGCTCCATAGCTCTCCGAATCACTAAAGTGGCAGTGGGCGGGGCACATTGCACGTCGAACCGATGGCCAATGCGGCGGCGTCGCAGGTGGGTAGGCCCCCAACAAGGTGGACAGTGAAGGTCTCAGGAGTCCGCTGGATGCGAGTAGCGCAGGACCGGTCATTGTGGCAATCTTTGGGGGAGGCCTATGTTCAGCAGTGGACGTCTTTCGGCTGATATGGTAATAATGATGATTTATGAAGTAAACGTTTAACAATTGATTGTCAAATTCCATATGAAATAAACTTTTAACGTGGGTGAACTGGGTTAGTTGTTTAGTCCGGGTTAGTGAAAATTACCTTTATCGTCTTTGGTAATGAGATCATTACCTAATGACCCTTGTAAAAATGATTACCCATTCTGATTCATATGATCAGATACTATATATCATACATGTGATCAGATAGACCAGATTATATAATAAACACGCGGTATACAATAGTCGATAAAATCTAAAAATAGAATCTGAACAAATAAAATTCTTAATAATCTTAGGTTATTTAAAAAAAGAAGATCAGAAAATATTCAATTTACTTTCATATCAATAAATATTTACAATTGTAATATGAACAATAATATATGCAAGTGCAAAATATGTATAATCTATGAGCAGTTGCCGGCACAAGTCTCTTTTTTGAGATTACGCGGAGGTTTTTGTTGGAGGTACGCCGGTACGCGTCAGGAAAATTTTTTTTTCAGTGAATTTTTGTATAAAAGACTACAAAATGTGTATATTTTTAAAAACTGCAATAAATGTGCTATCTTACACAATTTTTTTTAATTGGGTAAGTTTGTTTTTTAATACTTATATGACGCTTACATTAAAATAAAAAAGGTAACTTTTTTACTTTTACTCCATAAAATCTACAATTTTATAAAAAATTGCTCATGTTTATAATAAAAAATGGATTTTCCAGGTCCATTTTACACGAAAATGATACCAAACAATGCATAGTAGGCCTTATTAATTAGTAAAAAAATATTAAACGCAACCCTTCCGTATGCACATTCACCCCCTCTCCCCGCGCTCAGGGGGGGAATTGGTTTTCCCTCCACATCTAAAAACAACTATTTTGAGACCCTCTAGCTCTGGTTAAAATTACAAAACTGTAACTCGCAGCGCACAATTTTTCTCAACTTTGTATGGACCGCGACCCTTACTACTACTGACTGATGTTGGGAAGAAACTAGGTTGACTCACCATAATTTCCAGTAAAAATAAGGTATGACATTATTAATAGATACACACAGAATACTTGACATAACATAATTTGGGCAGAGCTTCGCCCTCCAGAGAATCCATTACTTAAGGAGACGGGATCTTAACTGGTTCGCGATCAAAACGGAAGAACCCTTTCTATGGAGAACCCCAGCCTTATATACAGAAATTTCATGACAAAATATGTCGAAAATGCTTTCATAAATTTTGAATATTTGAATTTGATAAATAAAAATATGTAAAACCAGACATGTATATGAAAAGCCCGTATTAAACTGAAAACAACAATTTACAACAAAGGTAAATTGTTGATATTAGAATCATAAATTTATTTAATATTTTGTGGAATAATATAATATAGATAAAATAAAAATGTGCATCAGATTTATCGCAATACAATGTTGTGGAAGGTGAGATACGGCTTTAACAACAAATGACGTTGCCATTTGTCATTAATGTCATAATCAACAAACATTAATATTTTATAACAAAATATTATTGTTTGTTTAGTTTATTTCGGTATTTATTTCAGGGTTCTGAAAATACATAATCATAAAATGTATCTATTACTCAAAATGTCGTCAGAATGCAATTGTTATAAATTATGGATGAATAACAAATCTAACTACAAATGTAAGTGATTTTACTGTTCAAACATGAACATGGAACAGTCACACCCTCTCTCTCTCTTTGGTTATCGTTCTAGCTGAAATTTTGTATGTAAACAAAAATAAGTAAAGCAAAAATAGTTACAATGAAAATACTGATATACTTAATGATTTATGTGAAGGCAAGTGCCCATATGTCTAAGGTTTTTCACAGTCAGAATTAAGTCTATATTTTAAAAGAAACTATAGTGTTAAATATAAGGGTATGCCCACAATTTATAACCTGCAAGAGACACTTCACAGTAAGACCGTAAAACCTGTCCAAATTCATTACAGACACCGTTAGACTCTATAAATCATTAACTACAACTAAACGCACTTGATAATGCATTTAAAATAGATTTATATATATTAATAAAACTACCTCGTCATTCCCAAGTCGTTACACATTTACAAAGTTATTTTATCTTACGGTAAACTAAAAAACATTACACAACAGCACGGAATTTGCTATTCACGACACGCATTCACAAGTTTGTGCTCGATTTCGGGACAAATTTAAAAATGACGACGACGAAATTGTGAACTACGAACCCCCGTATTAAATACAACGTTGTGTATTGCAATGGCGCCTCGATTGACTGCAAAGTTAATGTTGTAAATGTTAAATATGGGGAAGATACCCCAAACGTAGGAGGTCATAGGTTAAAATAAGGTTGGTTTTGAAACCGCTGGAAACTAGTTTAAACCAGTAACTGGATCTTGATTTTATATGCGTGTCAAAATCACGGTTCCGTTTGACACGCATTGTTAGGAATAATAAAAATTATTGCAAGCTGGCTGAAAGAAAGAACAATAGCATTGAAAAAAAAAATTGCCAGCTCGCCATAACAAAGTCTGGCCACCAACTTATACAAGTAAAAAATGGGCAAATTTAGATGGGAGCTTAGACAAGTTCCCAATCGCTATAACGCTTAATCGTCAATCGTTAACGAAAGGCAGCTTCAGTCTTTGTCGTACTAATATGCAAGAGTGACAGAGAGGGAGAAGGACGACCGAGGGGAGTGTTTTAAAACGACTTGAGTTTCGAATTTCCTTTTTGCACGTGTCTCGTAAGACGTTTTTTAGTACAGATGTCCCTACGAAGTTTTGGATCTGACGTAAAATGAGCCACTTCTCGAACTAGCGCCTAAAAGCACCATCTGTACTAAAAAGTTTTTTTCTGTAGTCATGAGGAAGGAAAAAACAAAATAAAGCTACAAATGTAGGTGAAAATTAACCGATAAATATCCAACAAAAAGGTCGCACGTTTGAATCTTTTATGTGGAACAAATTGTCGCCACAAGAAAGAGATAATCGCATAATCAATTATTAAATATAGTAAATTACAGGCTTCATTCCTATTTCTTACGAAAAAACTTTTAACCTACTTAACAGTCTGCCTGAATCCATAGTATGCATGCTTTGCACATGATTGGTATGACAGTATGTCGCCGCGAGATAGATTTTGCATCTTTTTATACCTATATGAATAAAAGAGTGATGGATAGTCTATCTCGCGGCGACATAATATTGTCACACTAATCCTGTGCTAAGCCTACACGTGTCAGACCAACAAAAATAAATTTAAGAGGCTTGATAACACACCTCCATAATTTGCCATGGCAATAATTTAAGCTTATAACTAACTTAATGTTAAACGACACCTTTGCAATCTTTGCATAACTATTTTATGTAAAGTAACTGAAGGAAACTGGGATCTTGCAGTCAAATTTTGAAGGGTTTTATAGGACAAATACTAATTCTAAGATTGTAATCCACATGTACTATTAATAATAAGTAATTCTCTAAAACCAGCACAAGTATATTGCGTGAATTTTTGATCCTTAAACGGCTTCACGGGTATAATAAGTGTAGTGAAGCCAAAAGTGTACTAACAAACAAATTTTACTAAAAAAACCTTATAAAAGAATGGGTAAGTGTGACTCTTAGAATAACATAAAAGGGTGCCAAGGCAAAAAAAATACACATTGTAAGGCCTTTAATGATAACCACGTTATAATTTTGGCGTGACAAAGTAAAATTTTGAGTAACAACGTTTGGTACTAAAAAACGGCGACAAATTCCAGTTTTCGCGGGGGTAGCACATCTTCCAAAGGCGTCCGTCACTCGCGCCGCGAATAAATATATGAACTAGCTGGCGACTCCGAAAGATCTATTACTTTTAAACACTTGTTTAAGCAAAAGCGGCAGTAAGAATACATTTGCCACAACTCCAACTCCTCCTGCGGGTGTCGTAAGAGTCGACTAAGGGAGTGAAATGTCACTGACCATTATTTAATAAAAAATTGCTGATGGGCAGCAGCGTCATCATAGTGGACACATTACTGCGATCACCAATCCGCTTGCCCAGCGTGGCGATTATGGGCATTTACCTCCTAATGCGCATAGTTAATAGGAGAGGCCTACGTCCAGCAGTGGACTATCATAGGCTGATGATGACTTGTTTAAGCTCTTGAAAATTAAAACTACCAAGATGACCGTTTCAAATTAAGTTATTTATATTCCTGTACTTGTCATAAACACACCATAAACCTACCAACATTAGCCTTTTAAAGACTAATTGCAACGAGTTCTAAAATGCCAACCACAAGGTGCCTCGCATCCGTTGGCAGATGCGGGCTATATTTACTATGACGCGTGCCTAACCTGACCTTTAAATTAAAAAAAACTTAACTTTTTAATTGTCATTCAGCCGGCTAGGACAACGGTTATGAAATCGATAAGGTCACGTATTTAGCAAATATTTGCCCCTTATTCATCTAACGTCTAACTTAAAGTATTGTTTGTCCCTTTCGGTCTTATCGATATGTCTATAAAACCGAAAGGGAGGAACAATACTTAGCGGCTTGTTAAGTTAGCAGACGTTTATGAATAAGGGGGTTAGTCACTAAATTTCTTAGCCTATTGTTATTATTGTAAGCGTTACTTATAATAAATGTATATAGCAATATTCAAACCAGTGTCCCGGTAACGCTACATTTTCCAGCCATCGCGTAGCGATTCCTCCTGGCAAGTTGTTTTTATAAAAAGATAGAAAAAACAAGTGACGGACGATTTTTGCGAATGGCCCAGAGCTTGTGTAAAATTGTCGGATAAAATTAATAAAAATACCAATTGGATTATTGATTACTTCCAACTGTTTAAGGTATGAGATAGTTTAATGTATTTTACTGAAGTAATATGATATAAATGTATTAATAAATGGAGTTGAAAGTATCTTGGTTTCATTCCTTTCATTATGAAATCATTATATATATTGGAAATGGATAATAAAATTGAAAAAAACCTTGTGTCGAAGCAAATAGGTAGGTACAGTTTATCTGTAACAAATAATTCGTGTCGAGTGGTACAACTGAAATTTTATTTATATTTTTGGCGGGAAAATCTAAACATCTTGGATTCTTGGGGACGGGTATTAAGAATGTTGATACTGGAATAAATATTTTTGTTTTTCTGTGCACACATTAGAGACTTAAGGAAACGCGTTAAAAATATACGTTACGTGATGTGCATTTAGTTAAAATTAATAACTGAAAACACATATAATAAATTACACACTTACCTACAATAAACAATTAGGTATACCAAGTTGAGAAATAACATGCAGTCTAAATTAGTACATTTCGAGCCAAGTGCGAAAAAAATTATTTCGACGAGGGTGAAAGTTGGACCCCGAGTGAAACGAGGGCGATAATCACCCGATTTAAAAAGAACTCTTTACACGTATATCGAACGACTTTTTTTATAACAAGTGCCTTAAAAAGAGTAATTTAAAGTTTACTTTTCCGCACTAGTTAGGAAAAATATAATTTTAATTGCTTAAATAGTTCATTCATGATATTCGGTTATGAGATTCAGGTTTTATCTCTTTAACCACTTAATCAAATTTTCGGGAACATGACAGAGTAAACAGAGTTAAAACTTATCATAATACTAGCACAAACCTAATATGCTTATTTTTTTTTAATAATTTTTTTTTTCATTTATTAAAGCTGTGGCTACAAGGGCCATCAGCTTTTTTTTTAATCATAGATATTTAGTGAGCAGCGAAATAGCTGTCAACAAAATTTGGTAACTCGGATCTTGTCATAAAAAAGGCGGTTAAAATATTCTATTGACAGTAAAGTCTTAGCGCCTACACATTTTTTTTAATTGCCCGTTTTTACTGCCAGGAATTGTTGGGCAGAGTATATTCATGTTATAAAATTAACTAGCAATCCGCCATCGCACCGGTACTATACCTACATAAAAACCTTCCTCTTGAATTCAAGAGAGTAATACTACTACTAGGTAGAGTAATTACTCTACCTAGTGATTATGAATCGTCAAATAGCGGAGGAAACAACACAGGAGGCTCAGATACTAATAAATAAATAATAAATAAAATAATGAATATCTTGGAACATCTAACACAAATATAATAACACTAATAAAAATATAAAATACACCATTATAAAACTGTACCTAACTAAAAGGAATAATTTTTTTAAAGCAAGTTTAGTATTTCATTACTTTCTGTATAGGTACTTATATAATGACCTGTAGGTAATAAAATAAATAAAAAACAGTATTTTTCTAAAACCACTCATAAATTATTATTTGCACTTGGAATCAATAAAAACGATTTAAGCAAATTATTTAAACCATTTCCATTATACAGCGGTTTGTTACACACCAAATAAAATCACTATAACTAAATTTATCACTTGCAATTACTATAAAATTATGCACATAATCTATATAGATCTATTTAACATATCAATAAAACTTATAGGAAACATCAAAAGTTATATTTTACCCTCTTATAACTTATGTTGATGAATACAAGGGTGAATTTCGTCGGCAGAAAATAATCTTAGATGTTGTAGCCAATTCAAAATTTAACGCTGGGGCGTTTTTCAATATCAACATTTAACAAAAGATTTCTGCTCCTAATATAGGCAACTGTCATATTAATTCATTAAAAAAACTCACCCCTACTTTTTTTTATTTAAAAAAACGTGGGTAAGAGAGACGATAAAAAGGTTTTCGCTCCGTTGCATTTCTTGTAGTGTTTCAAACAAGTTTGTGATTTATTTTCGTTTTTAGGGTATATCCGTAGGGGCGTAGGGTGACTTTCGGAACCCTGTTACTAAGCTGTCTATCTGTCTGTCAGTATATCATGAACTGTAGAATGTTGACAGTTTTTTCAACACGTTCATTTTAAATGGAGTTCTGCCTGGGAGCGACATTTCAGTTACGAGCACTCGATTTACAATGTGCCCATGAGGAAAGGGAAAAAGTTCAACAGCGGATTTCTGACCTTTGAAGGTAAAAATGTCATATGAAGTTTTCTGGATTCAGTCTATTTTAATAGAAAGTTAAGTTTTTTCTTAAAAGCCGTTTTAGACCGTTACGCTATGATAAACCCATTTTAGGAAACGGTTTTATAACCATGTTGTCTTAGTCTTGTCACACTTAATTGACAGATATCAAATGAACAAGAATATCTTTAATTACCTAGCAAATGTAAAAAAAGCTTTAAAGTAAGTTTTTTGCGATGATAATGGATTCGTTAATAAAATCCTTTTTTTAGTGTATTAAGGCATTCAAACAAAAAAAAAAACAAAAAAAAATATTTTTTGCATATTTGAGCAAAGCTCGTTTATAGTTATTTGCTTCTTTTAAGGTGCGTTCGAACCAAAAGAGCATTCGCTATTCTAACCCCCCACTCTACGAAATTCGATCGTTACACAAAACGTGATCGGTTGATTTCGTAGAACGGGGGATAGAACAGCGAATGCTCTTTTGGTTTAAACGCACCTTAAGTCTCAGGAATATGCTGTTAGAATTTTTCCCTTTCCTCATGGGCACCTTGTAGCCTCACTCACTTGCTTCTTGTAGCTTTTGTTACATGTCATCTCTCTTATTTTACATAGACATAGAGTCTATCGCAAAAATCAAAGCAAGTGAGTGGGTAGTTCACCTTGCTATGTTCGTAAAAACATTGTTAGCTATTGTCAGCCTAACTTCCATAGGAAGTTAGAAGTTCGCGTAGTGACAAATAAGTAAATACTTACACGTGAGTTTAACCGTTTAATAGTTATTTGTTTTACTAGGGAGCAAAGTGATTGTTTAACTCTCGTGCAAATATTGAAACCCGAGCAAGCGAAAGATTCCAGAATTTGAACCACGAGCGCAGCAAATGGTTCATAAAATGGAATCTTGAGCGATGCGAGGGTTTTAATAAGGCACGTGAGTTGAACGAGCTTTGCTGCCGAGTGAAACACAACATTTTTCACCACACTAAAGCGAGGAAACATGCGAAATAAAACTCAAACATAACAAATTAGAAGGTATTTAACCTCTAGAGATTAAAACACAGTTTTACGCTAGTAGGACAAACAGCGTGTTTACGAGTAGTGTGGTGAAAATATATTAGTTATTATGTTTCACGAAAGTTTAAATTCTGTTCGACTGTACACGGTTTTATGCCCGCTTTCCACTGCGAGCGGAGCGGACTCATTAATGGCTCCGTTTATCTTTCACTGCTACTGTGACTCGCAGACATCAACAGAATACTAGTTCTTAGCGAACGATGAACGTGAAACGAAGCCATTAATGAGTCCCCTCCGCTCTCAGCGGAGAGCGGGCATTATACTTACTGATATAGACACTTAGAGGTCTTGTTTGAGTGCATAGCACTTACATCCTTTTTTCTATAAAGCAGTAACGTTTCTGACCTTTCAGCACAATTATAAATATTATTTACTGCCGTTGATGCTAACTCTTAATGTTTAGAAGATAAGGTTGAATTTAGTATTAATAAGTGACAGTACAATCGTAATGAAAGGAGTGACGATTGATAATGCAAACGGTTACTTGCTCATTAAATTTGCGAATACGGCAATTGGGTACTTGACATTTGCTTTGCAGAAATGTATTATTAATATATGCGTTTGCTCATTTTAAACAGCGTACACTTATATTTTCTTTCGGTTTTCACATGAAATAAAACTATGAAAACGGATAAACTCGCGTATATTAATGTCATCCGCAGACCACGAACCCTGTAAAGTGTTCGAAACGTCGGAAGGAAGTTAAAATATACACGAGTTTATCCATTTTCATAGCTTACACTACTTTATTTTCATGATAACCGTTATTTTTCAGATAAAATCGCATTTTATGCAACCTCAAAAAATGTGTTCCTACCTACGTTTGGATGACATCTACGATTTTGATATAGAAATCGGTAGACTGGTCGAGTCAATGATGCTGAGCAAGATCACCACCTTCTGAAGATTATACCCTCCTAAGGCCCAGAGTCCTTCCTGTAGTAATTATTATTTTGGTAATTTAGACCCAGCTTCTTCAACTGTTGTAAAGTCATAGCATAACACGGTCCTACCAGTAGGACTTATACAAAATATGACATTTTGTTTTCAAATTTCGCACCAAGCTGATCAGACGTATTACTAAAAAATTTTTTTTTTATTCATTTCAATTTGTCCAAAAAGGCATCATAAACTGATATTAAATATGTCCCAAAGCTGTTGGCATACAAGTAAAATAACATTTAAAAAATGTGATTTTAATGTTTGGGCCTGGACGAGTATAAAACAATAGTACTACTGGTATGACCGTGGTTTGCAATGACTAGGAGCCAAATTTTGCCTTGGGCCTTAGACTTAGGACGATTATACCTGACACATAGTACACATATTATGTTCCCATTCATGCAATTTATTAATATTAACCTACACTTAACTATCATCTCACAGATTTTTTTTTACATTTACGGAGTTGCATAGTAGCAATGGTCAGTGACACTTCAATCCCTTAGTCGACTCTTACGACACCCGCAGGAGGAGTTGGGGTGGTGACAAATGTATTCTTTGGTGGTGACAAATGTTTTCCATTTTTTTTATAACGATTGATGATGGGCAGCAGCGTCATCATAGTGGACACATTACTGCGATCGCCAATCCGCTTGCCCAGCGTGGCGATTATGGGCATTTACCTCCTAATGCGTCTATACGCATAGTAAATAGGAGAGGCCTACGTCCAGCAGTGGACTATCATAGGCTGATGATGTGTGTGTGATAGTAGCAATGTAGGTACGAACATTTGTTAATATTGATATGGCAGTTACCTATGTCATCTGCTTTTGAAATTAGCTGTCAACGAGCTATTAACTTAAGTGTGTTGACATTGTGCCGAATTATTTCGACGGATAATTTTGTTGCTCTTTTAAGTAAAAGTTATCTAAATGTACTTCTTATAATTATCTTAAACTACCCGTTACGAGCTTAGCCCGTATTAGACTTACACCTTGTCTAGCCTCACATAAAGGGTCAATAGCCAAAGCAATGCAAAGTATTTGTATATCGTATAGTATAATTACCAAAACGCCAGAGGCAGCAAAACATGAAACTGTGCTGTAAACACTCGTAGAAAATAGCCTGGGGGTCTACCGCAAAACGCTGGCCCAAATCCAACCTCCTTGTCATTATTACGTGCGAGTCCACAAGTGTGACAGAGACGCGAAACGTGGCGAGTAGCCCCGCTGATATTTTGTGCCAAAATAGCTCGAGGCGTCAAAACTCAAAACGTGCTAATATACCGGCGCGTGCGCGGTAGTCAAAGCAAGCTAGTCAGAAAGGCAAACTCGTTAAACATTTATAGGTAGATTCTGCTTAGCACAAGCACACCATAAGGCGTCCACTGCTGAACATGGCCTCCCCTCTGGACCTCCACATGTCTGGACCTCCACATGTCTGGACCTCCACATGGGTCTTGGGGTGACCGGCTTGTGAATAGTCCCCCACCATACCATCCCGTGGTTGCAGTAAGAGCCTGCTATGGGAATAAATACTGGAAGATGGGCAGCAGCATATTCCGCAGAGCAATTCCAAACTGCTCGCGCCAACCTGCCTGCCAAGCGTGGCGCGTATGGCAACACCCCCCCCCCCCCCCCCCTCCACCAACCTTCCTCTTGGATCGCTTTGCATCATCAACCTATGTCAGTCCATTGCTGAACGTGGAACTCTCCTAAAAAAGCGCTTGTGGTCTAGCGGTAAAACGCATGGCTGCTTACGCAGCGGTCGTGAGTTCGATCCCCGGCTCGTACCAATGAGCTTTTCAAAAACTTATGTAATTTGATATTCACAAGTGCTTTGCGGCGAAAACATCGTGAGGAATCCTGCATGAACCTGCGAAGAAATTCAAGGGTGTATGAGAAGTCCCCAACAAGTACTATCCTTATCACACGAATCCCATGAGAGTTGCAAGAACTTTTGGCTATATTGGTATGCCTTGGAGATAATCTAGTAACATACATCATACATCCAAAAAAACAGTCGAAATGCGAAAATCCTTTTTGTAAATCTCTTAAAAATCAAGAGATAAGCGGACAAATCATTTGACAGACCACGGCTCCATACAAAATCTACCAAAATCCCCCGCTCATTACGTTTCACTTCATAGACACGCGCACTGTGCGACACCCGTAGCGCACAGTGGGCAGTCCACCCCCGACCGGACAAAAGGGTTAATGCAAATAATTACACAAAAAGTCCCCATCATTTTCACCTTCAAACTTTTGTATTTTGAACAGTGTGCAGTCAACGTTCGGTTGAAATTAGTGGAGAAAAGAGTCGGGTTCATTAAAAAAAAGGTTAATCATTTAATGATTTCTGATTGAATGGAAACGAAACTATTGTGTTGGTAACATATGCTGTTGAGGGGAGATTTTTGATGGAAACATCATTTTCAATTGGTGTTTAGGTTTGTCGAGAGAACGACATTTGTTTGTTGTGGCTATTAACTACGCGTATGGACGCATTAGGAGGTAAATACCCATAATCGCAATGCTGGGCATGCGATTATGGGTATATCATGACTGTTGCCCATCATCTATAAACAAAAGGTCAGTGATACTTCAACCGCTTAGTTGACTCTTACGAGTCTTACGATGCCCTCGGGAAGAGTTGGAGTGGTGACAATTGTACATATTCCAACTGACGTCACCATGCGACAGGAACTTTCGCGAACGAAACATTCGAACGTCGTCGGCGGCGGATACGCGTCGGTCGCCGGCCAGAAAAACCAGGACCTTAGGGATGTGAAGTAAGTTATTCGAAAGGAGATAGCGAGTTAAGGCTCATCTTTGTGTCACAACGTGTTATGACACGTTACAGCTAAAAATTGACTCGTGGATTCCTTTAACTCAACTACATTTCATCAAAAACCCTAGATGTTTAGTTAAATTAATCCAAGGGTCAGTTTAAGTCGGTCACCGGTCGCCGGCCAGAAAAACCAGGGCGTTAATTGAACTACACTGCACCAAAAATGCTGGAAATCATACGATGTCTGATAACTACCCTAGTTTCAATCATAACCTAATTCTCTCAAATGAAGTTTTCCTACTATAGAATCCCGCTTAAAATGCAAGCCTGTTTATTTTAAATTCATTTCAGAAACGTGAGAGAGCGGTCAACATAATTCTATACTCATACGACAACGGCCATTTTAGAAGGCATTGGGTCCCTTCGTTGTTGTGGTTACCGAGAGACCAACGTATTTTGGTCAGTTTAAAATAATTTCAGCGGAAATACAGAAAGTTCATTTCGCACAATCGTGGTTTTTAACTGACTTCAAAAAAAGGAGGTTCTCAATTTGATTGACTTTTTTTGTTGTATATAAGTTACCCGATATCTCCGAGAATCGTAAACCGATTTTAAATTATGTGAAAAAATCCCAGTAGTTACCACCAACAGTGGTAACAGGTGGGAAAAGAAATCCCAGTTGTTACCACTGGTGTCAAGTTGGTGGTAACAGGTGGGAATAACCCGATCGAACGTGTAAAAGACCGAGATAGTCCCGTTGGCACCAAGTTGGAGTCTGATGATGGGATCTTGGATAAATCGAGGAATCACTCCAAATGGTATAGGTGCATGAATAGCGCTTTTGGTAATTTTCATTCATTTACAAGAATTTGCATTCAGAAAGGAGGATTTGATGATAGGAAACCAATGATGGAAACCACAGATGATAGGATCTTAGAGAAATCGGTTGTTTATAAATTTTAAATTTGGTGATTATTCCAGTATGTTTTGATTTTGATGATTTCCACATGATTGGTATATGGTGAGATAGATTTTCCATCTTTTACTAACTATATGAATAAAAGAGGGATGGATAGTTTATCTCGCGGCGACATACTGTCGCACTAATGATGTGCTGAGCCTCTTGTTTAACATTGATGTATTGACATGGTGGGGCGTACGTGTCAACAAATGCCAAAGTACGCATGGTCTGAGTCCATGCTGTTTATTTAAATCCCTTGGTGCTTAGACAGGTTGCCAATCGCTAACGCTTAATCGTCAATCGTAATTCGCAGCTAACTGTCTGTGTCGCACTAATATGAAAGAGTGAGAGAGAGGGAAAACTGCGATACGCTACTGAGTGCCGAGCGTGTGGCAGCGCGTCGAGCGTTCAAGTATGATGCTTAAGGTGCATTTTAAACGCAAAGTAAAGGAGAATGGGCATTTTTGTATGGGCCGTGTCCCATGAGTGTATACAGTTGAGACCTACCTTATTTTAAAGCGCTTAATAAGGACATTATTTTATTGTATGCACCAACATCCAATTCCGTGCAGGGTACATGCTATTTAAAAAAAAACGTTCGATTACTTTAATATTTATTTTACAAGATGTATATCACGTAACCAGGTGCAAAATGGTTCATTCGAAAGAATATGGGAAATACTTCATTTCTATGTTTCAAAAACAATACCGGAGTATGTAAAAGTGGTAAAATCACTCGATAAAATATGTGCTTTCATTAAAGAATCACTTGTTGTATAGTAAAACTAGAGTGTATTCTCAAGTCATAAGTATTAACTTAAAGGCACTCTTATTATGTATTTTTTGTATCATACAACGACGACCTAACGCATACGGGGACGGACATAAAAACAGTTTTATAAGTTTATTATTGTTTTGACAAACTTTTGCTTCCGCTACTCGGCGACAGATTGCGCTACCACAATATCACTTGAAGAAATTAAACACTGTGAAAGATGACAAGGCGACGATGTGGACCCATCATTTGGAAAAACAAGGGTGACAAACAAGCCTTAAAGAAAAAAACAAACTTGACAATTGACATATGACTCGAATCAATATAATTTTCAACCAAAATAATATCTTTAAAGAAATTATAATAATGCGCATTAAGGATATTTTATCTACGGAATAAATACATATTTATGACCTATTTCTTAATAAGACAAGAATGATTTACACGCTTGCGGTGAGTATTTTTATACATATCTCAGTAAGTTTATTTATTTTAGTATACCTGATTCCATACAGAACTTAGTACATCATCAGCCTATCATAGTCCACTGCTGGACGTAGGCCTCTTCTATTAACTATGCGCAAGGACGCATTAGGTGGTAAATGCCCATAATCGCCACGCTGGGTAAGCGGATTGGCGATCGCAGTAATGTGTCCACTATGATGACGCTGCTGCCCATCATCAATCTTTTATCAAATAATGGTCAGTGACACTTCAATCCCTTAGTCAACTTCGTGCCCACTGCGACAAGGGTAACTCTAGGTAACTAAGTAATCGTTTGCACGATCATTTATGCTATGAAATAGGATTTATGTTAGAGTAAGTAGGTACAAAATCTAGAATTTTGATTAAATGGTGATTAGAAATATCAAAAG
>JALPQI010014300.1:0-34063 GCA_025490895.1 Thaumatotibia leucotreta | reverse complement strand
ATCCAGCAAAGACCTGCTTGTTGGTTCCTAGCTTAATGGGTACCATATTCAGTATTTTATTTCACGTTGTCGGGCATGGCAATGAAAAAATATTTGTTAGGAAACGATAACAAGATGGTGATTTCTTGTATAATGTTAAGGTCAGTATTTATTGGTCTAAATTATATCTTCTGCCTTGTTGGTTCTTCGGTAATTATAATTAATAAGTTGGCTCTCGAGTAATAAAGTGAACGAGTGATTTAAATTCAACTCAAATAAACATTTCACACTCTCATCATAACTTTTTTTTTAAATTTTGTTTATCTAACTTGAATTTTTTTTCTTTAACCTTCTTTTGTAAAAAATATGAAAATGTTGCTGTGTTTCGGAACTTTCGGAGTGCTGGCTTAGTTTATTTTTGTTAATATGTCTTCAAATTATTTTTCTTTTTTGTTTCGTTGGTCTGGTGTTTTCGTTATTCCTGAATCCTGAAAACAAATGGAAATACACTAATCATTTATTGTACTAAATACGTTCTCATAGGCCAATATGAAAAACCGGCCAATTCCGCAGTAATTCAAAAATGGCTGGGCCGATCTGTGCAAAATAATAGTTATTTGTTATACAAGGGTGCAAAGTTGTATTTTACCCGCGAGTATGAAATGTTTTAACATACGAGAAGTAAAATACATTTGCACCCGTGTGTAACACAAAACTTTTCCCCTCACTATAGCGAGGGAACTCAAAAAAGGTATTATTTGTTCACATTACAATCATCATCAGGTTAGTGATAATAATTTTCAAAATGCATCATGTATTTAATGCAAGATTTTGTCGCAGTAAACTTAGCACGAAAAAGTAAACGCAGCACGATTTTAATTCATTCCTGTAGTTGCACACCAACGCCAGTGCATTATTAAATCATTCTTATTCATTATTTTTACAAAATTATAACAGAACACTCTGAAAGTTGTTTAGTTTACTATTTTTATACGAATGCTACTTCCATGAGCATTTTACGTTTTATTATCTGTTAAACGAATGCTACTTCGCGCTACGCTCCAAGGTCATTACTTTGCCACACAAGTGAATAATATGCGTTTTTACCCGTTCGTATTAAAGGATAAACGAGCGCTTTACGAGCTAGTGAGGGGAAAAATATTATGTAGTTTAATTTTAAAGTATTTATGATTTTTTTCATATTTTTCTGATCCACCGATGAAAACTTAGAGTTGTGAACATTTTTTTTATCTGAATTTATTCCCGAAAATGTAGACGTTAAAAAAACATTTTGGGACTCTTATTCTTTTTAAAAAAAATCTATATAACGATACCCCATACTACAAGATTACAGCAAAATAAAATAAATCATCCCCACTTTCCATCCCGTACACGTAACCGTGCCTGATTTTTTTTATATATTTTATTCTACCACTTTATCAGCGTGATTAGTATGTACCTATCATCATTATACCATGTTTGGCCACCTTATACGATATGACGCTTTGATAAAAAACATAATAGAAGGAAGGATTAAAGGGAAGCGAGGAAGAAGCTAGAAGAAGTTGCATGAAACAAATAGAAGAGAAAGTAGACGTCGTGTCGTACAAGGAAGTCAAGGAGGCGGCTTTGGACAGAGTTAGATGGAGACAGCTACATTCATCAGTTACGCCGACAAGAGTTTGACTCTTAAATTTATAATGTACAGTGGCGTTCAAAATTGCATGGAAGATTTATGAACTAATTAATTCATAAACTGTCCATGCAATTTTGAACCCGACTGTACCTATACCTGTACCTACCGTATTGCTAATTTCTAGTAGGACTAACGGCCAAATGAGTTATGCTGCGGACATCACAGACAGACGGACATGGCGAAACTAATTAGGGTTGCTAGTGTTGCTAGTTTGCTACAAATTTGTTGGATTTTTTATACTATAATTATAATTTATAGTTATGATATTTGTGCTATAATATGTTCCCCATATCTTTCCCGTATCAAAGTGTTAATAAATATTCTTTTATAGAAGATTGTTAATGGGCAGCAGCATACTGTATACACTACTACGATCGCCAATCCGCTTGTGCAGCGTGGCGACGAGCATTTACCTCCTAATGCGCTGATAGGCATAGTTAATAGAAGCCTACGTCCACCAGTGGACTGAGAGAGGCTGATGACGCGACGCCAATAAAATTATGATTAACATACCATCAATGCGGACGATCCTATGGCACTTATATAAGTGCATTCAGACTAAAAGAGCATTCGCTATCCTAACCCCCTACTCTACGAAATTCGATCGTTACGCGAAACGTGATTTGTTGATTTCGTAGAGTGGGGGATACAATAGCGAATGCTCGTTTGGTCTGAATGCACCTTTATATAAGTGCCAAAGGATCGTCCGCATTGAGGTGGAATGCACCTTTACAAGCAGTGTTCCTTCGCCCACTAGTTCGACGGGGACTGTTGAGCATCCAGCTACTAGACAATCCATCTGAGACGACTTGCCCTGAAATCGAATTAAAGAGTATTATCCCATCATAAAATTCATAATTCATAATTGTCATAAGCTAGGGCGCGTGGTGAAGGCAGTAAGAATACGTTTCTGACCACCCCAAGTGTTCCTGTGGTTGTCTCGTACACTTTGACTATGGTGGAGGTAAGTAATACGATAGCCAACCCGCATGCCAAACATGGCGATTACGGCAAAACCCCTCTTATGAATAATACGGCAGTGGTCATTGTGGCAGTCTTTGGGAGAGGCCTGTGTCCAGCAGTGTAGTGTGTCTTTCGGCTCTTCTTGCTGATGATAACTATCATAAACTTTCAATTCACTCTCCAAATTACAAATATTTATTTTGTTTCGAATAGGTTTTCAGCTATGATAAAACTTAGGCTAAGTACTGTTTGTTTAATTTGAGTTACTTGTACATAGTAGTTGTATTTGGTAGTATTAGGAAGATAGTTACTCGTAAATACTACGAGTACTACGAGGATTTCTTAATCGACTACAGTATGGGGATCCTCAAAAAGGAGTTTAATAGGGTTTTAAAGGGTCGGCAACGCACGAGTGGATCCTCTGGATTTGCAGGTGTCTATAGGTTACTGTAGCTTCTTACTATGAGCTATGCTTGTTTGTGGTATAAAAAGTTCTAAATAAGTATGTATGTATAGCGCCGTTTACATTCATAAAGTATTACTGCTAAAGGGGCTAAGTTGAATTGTCTGACATCGTCCAGTGTACCTGAATATTTATTTATTTAATACCTAGTAGAAGTGGTCCGATACAGTTTTCAGTATTTTTGATTCCTATTTGGAAGGAAGTCATAATATAATTGAAGGAATGTACATATGTGTGCAATAAATGATTTGATTTGATTTAAAACGAAAAAATAATATTGTTGTGTCGTTACGATAGCAAGAGAGATATCTAAATAATCACAAAATTTGCATCATACGTGTGAGAACTATGTTCTGGAACTCACACGTGTCATAAATTGTATTGCGACTAAAAAAGCGCCTGTTGCAAATTGGTCGGCGAAAAATTTACTTGTATTTTTGCCAACCAATTTGAAACAGGCGCTTTTTTACTCGCAATACACACATATAATATTATGAAACGTGTGATTAAAATATTATTAATTGGTTTATGACTTTTATGAGGTACAGTATTGATACATGGTCTAGAACACGCGTATTTGGTGCTTTTATGACCATTCCTGATGGTCACAAATTGTAAACTTATAAGTTATAAGTCTAAACTTACCGTCAATTTGAATGGTTCAGCCGCAGCACTACTTGGTCTTATCACAGGTTCTACTTTCTCTATCAGGTTTACTTGGTTTTTTCAACATTCAGCTACCATATCCTATGAGATGAGAGGTTGATCTGAACAAAATATAATGATATGTAGACCATTTCAAATAATCTAACAGTTAAAGTATTCTAATAAATTAATACCTTATACCGCAACAGTATTCAAAAACGTAACATGGTCTAGCTTACATCATACGTACCAATTGTCAGTAGAATCTAAAAAAAGTAAATAAACCTAAAAACTTGCATTATTCCATAATCACGCAATTTTACAACACAATCTTGTTTTATTACGAACTTAAAATCTTAAACCTTGAGTTCACTTAATATATTTTTAGTTAAATTATTGATATTTATTAGTATTAACGTAAAAATATATGTATACCTGCTAAGCTAACGTGTTTCACGATAGTGTCCAAGATGTCAAATGATATGAAAATATTTGTTTACTTTTTTTTACATTCTACTAACAATTCATTATTTACTTTAATTTTAGGATAGGTATGGTTGAGATTAGTTAAGATAAGTTGTACCCATTGTAATATAGGAATTTTTACTAATATTTAAATAAAACTGATAATTGCCATAATTGGTAAATTGGTATATAAACCTTGGTCCTAAGTTGGTACTTGTAAGTGCCCGGAAATCTACTTTCATGGACTTGATAATGATCAATTTAATTTCTAATAATCAATTTAACTAAACATGGATGTAGCTGAAATATTAACTATTAGTAATACCTGTTGTACTATGGAAGATACTGATCATTTGGATCATTTGGAATGTATTGATGTCAAATCCTGGAACTGCATGTTTGGTCAGACGTGTTCTATAAATATCCCAGTAGCAAGAATCTTGAAAATGTCTGCCACAAAGAACTTTGCACTGTCCATGCAGGGCATTCAGAGATGTTAATGAAGACCAGTATTCTTCAGGCAACCAAGGTATAGCCGAAGCCGTCGCTATCTAAAAAAATAAGCAAACCCACTAGGAAATCACAAGTGTTGCATAATAGAGATAAAAATAATGAATTTAAAGGCAAGCATCATTACCATTCCAAGGTCTGGTGCGGTGCATGTGAATGCTGGATGTCAATTTGTCACTATTCTTGGGATTAGCACACGAGTCATATTCTTTCTGTGAATGGCGCCAGAGCACAATATATGCTACGTGGCTGACGCGAGTGGCAACTGAACCTGGAAATCACACGCGCATGTGATAAGTAACCCGGATCCGGAGCTTGCTTGTTCAATTACTCGGTGCCGGCGTCTGTTGTTCTCCGCTAATTGTTGTTGTTCGGTTGTATGGTATGACGGTTCCATGACGGGTGCTGAGTTTCTGACGGCCACTTCATTTCATGCGTCGATATTCCGGGAGGCGTACACGTAACCATCTCCTTAATAATATAAGTAGTTTGCATCTGAATATAGTCGCACCATGCGTACACCTAAATGGCTGCAGAATCTCGGAAGGCAAAGGGCTGGAAATATGCTTCCTTAGAGCCG
This sequence comes from Thaumatotibia leucotreta, assembly GCA_025490895.1. Lineage (NCBI taxonomy): Eukaryota > Metazoa > Arthropoda > Insecta > Lepidoptera > Tortricidae > Thaumatotibia > Thaumatotibia leucotreta. Next base: position 28,762 of record JALPQI010014300.1, on the reverse strand, counting down.
GACTACATATTTTACATTGGCAATGGAAATGGCAAGCTATTAGATTAATTTCAAGTAAGGTCACTTTAATTTTAAAGGTGCGAAATTATCAAAATACCGTAATTTATAAATTTCATATTGACAAGCATTGACACATTGACCGTCAATCATTGACGTCAAATTTGATGTGTCAGACAGTTTAGAGCAGAGTTGCTGTACTTTAAAAATCCTATTTGAATTGTTGGTAACTTTGGTATGAAATACCAACCCACACATTGACAAATTAAGAAAAATCTCGTATGCCCATAGTAGTTGATAGGCCTTGGATAGTATTAGAAAGTATGTTAACAACACGGCGGCCGTTTATGGTAAGCACACAGTTGCCGTTAGGTACCATGAGACTAATGCCACGGCCACGACATTGGTCTAAGTCGACTGGCTTAGCGGAAAACCATACGTGCGAGAGGGAGTACCCATATCGGCATCCCGCTCCAACTCATGGATTCGCTCGCCGCTGGTCGCCTTAGACCAATGTCGTGGCCCGGCCTTAAGGATTGTGTTAGCGTTTGACTCAGTATGTAAATCAATTTATCACTCTCGCACTGATGATGTACTTAGGTATTGGAGCGATCGTGATGGTAGGTACTTTAGTTAGGTACGTACAGACCGAGTTAAACACTAACGTAAAAGTTACTTGCCAACTCATGGTGCGACTACAGGCCTGCTACCGCGAACCCCGAAGTTCGCAAATTTCGAGGATTTGTCTCTTCACTCCAAAGAAGGCGTCATTAGAGTGAGAAAGAAATATCCCCGAAATTTGCGAACTTCGGTGTTCGCGGTAGCAGGCCTGGCCTAAACCGCGAACACCGAAGTTTCTAAATTTCGGGGATTTGTCTCTGTCACTCCCACGAAGACGTCATTAGAGTGACAGAGAAAAATCCCCGAAATTTAGAAACTTCGGTGTTCGCGGTTTAGGCCAGGCCTGCTACCGCGAACACCGAAGTTCGTTTGTTGTTATCATTTGGTTTCATGATATTTCTGTTTTAAACAGAAAAATGAAACTGTTTTTTGCGGTGAAGAAATTTATGGTCACCTTTTTACGGGACAGGAATCACTGTGTGTTGCAGGCATCGAAAACGAGATGGCGTGTAAACCGAATGCGTGTACCAGACACGCCATCTAGTTTTCAATATATGAGCTCGATTAACGTTAGCCGGGACCCGGAACCTGCCGGAACATCGGGATATTTGCAATAGAGTGACTAACATTTTTCTTGTCTGTGGTTGACGATACGTTTATTGTGAGTCCGTAGATCCTTTGATTTGACGTAATGGTTGACTTGATATTTGACATCTTACGTGAATGAATGAATTTAAAAATGCCAAAGTCAATGGCGTCAATGCCCTGAAGTGCGTCGCGTACGCTTTGTTTACATTTTCAGTGGAAACCGTTGTCAACCAAATTATTACTGAAACATTAATCAGAATGTATTTCTATTACTATTCTGTCTAGAGCTTTCGATTATTATAGTGACTAGATCAATTTAAAATGAGGACGGTTCCAAAATGGGTGAACAAAATCCACGAAGCCGACAAAATAGAATTTTCAAGGTGATACCATTAATCGAAAGAGATTTTTACAATGTGTATTTAATTATGAAAGCTTAAACCATTTTTTAACTTTGCAGTGTCCATACGATATGCTACAGTCCCGATGGTACTCAACTGGTGATTGGTGCTGGCGAAAAAGTTATGGTCTACGACCCTAGAGATGGCTCCTTAGTCCAATTGCTTCAGGCTCACAAGGGAGCAGTGCATGCAGTCGCATATTGTGGCGACGGAAAAAAATTTGCAAGCGGCAGTGCCGATAAAAATGTTATCATATGGACTTCTAAAATGGAAGGAGTGCTTAAATATTCGTGAGTCTTAGCTACAAAACATTTATCATATTCGACAACCTATGTAAATTCTATTCAACTTATGTATTACTCAGTTTTTGATTTGAATTCCCATTTTTATTTTACTACTATGAGTGTAAATCTTAACTAAATTTGTCACTTGTTATACAGGCACAGTGAAGCAATTCAATGCTTAGCATACAATCCTGTCACATATCACTTGGCATCCTGTGCTCTCTCGGACTTTGCTTTCTGGTCAGCAGAAGTTAAAGCTGTACAGAAGTATCGAGTGGCTGGACGGATCACAAGTTGCGCCTGGTCCCCCAACGGGCAATATCTAGCCGTAGGGCTTGCGATTGGTGCAGTATCTATTAGAGATAAAGTAAGTCACCCTCCTTTAGAAATGTTACTGTTTTTGGTTTGTACCAAACCAACTTATATATTGTTATTGCTTTTAGGCTGGTGATGAAATAAAAAGGATAACCAGAGAAGCTGCAGTGTGGGCAATCAATTTCACCAAAAATTATCTTCTTGTGTCAGATTGGAATGAAACTTTGTCCTTTTATAATGTACAGGGACAACAAATACTTAAGGAAAGAAACATAGGTATATGAATATTTTATTTGTTGGTATTTAGTATACTTTATGTGTCCATATAATTTTAACTACCTATTTTTTTTATTTTAATGGTATTACACACAAAGGAATAAATATTGACGAAGGAATACACATTGCAGCTCTAAATCTAATTTGAATGTGTAGTAATTAGGGTTTCTGGTTTCTCAACCTATTTAAATACTTGAGTTTTGTATGTTATGACATAATTATACTTGAGACTATTGAGTAGACGTCAGAAAACTATGTAATCTTAGCTTTTCCAAAAACAAATTTGAGAAAAACATGCAAACAGCAGAAATGTCGAGTATTCGAATATTGTATTGTCTGGAGTTAGAGAAATCTCAAGAAAAAACTCTAGTGGCAATGAATAAATATTTGTATAATTTATTTTAATAACTGTTAGTTATACGAGTAATACCAATTTTCAATTGAATATACAGAATCGTATCAAATGACTGTTATCAAATTGTTTACAGGTATAGCAGCCCTATCTGTGTCAATGCTAGGCGAGCTAATATTAGTTGGGGGAGTTGGAGGATGGTCTGTGCTTACTGCAGAAGGAGTGCCCATACTCAACACTCCACAGGAATGGGTGTGGTCCATCACACCATCGCCATCTCTTGCCACACTTGTGAGTTCTAATTTCATTCAAGAGCAATGAAAATTATACACATTTTGTATAGAATTTAGATACAAAATTATCAGAATTAATTTCTCCAGTCTGTTTAGTATTCGGGTGAATTTACTTTTCAATGACTCTCGTTTTTATGGTTACAGATTAAAAACCTCCCTAGGTTGTGTCTAATGGTATTTTAAATTCAAATTCCACAATTTTAGTATTTTGAAGGAGGGAGTTATTAGCGGCTTATGGAGAATGTTACTGAAACACGTTTTACAATATTTCCTTAAACCGCTACTTTTGTCCCTACTTAACAGGAATAAAAAGTAGATTCACTGGAGTCTTTGTTTCATGGTAATTTATGTATACTTGCAGGCGGTGGGTTGCCAGGACGGCACGCTTTGGTGCTACCAGACTGTATTCAGTACAGTGCACGGGCTTTATCGCGAGCGGTATGCGTATCGCGAAAACATGACGGATGTCATCATACAGCACCTTACCACAGGCACTAAAGTGCGCATCAAGTGCCATGACAGGGTGCAGAAGATTGCCATTTACAAACATCGTTTAGCAGTGAGTACTTAGTTGTTTACAAATTTCCATCTCAATAGATAATGACATGCCTTGTTTTCCTAGAATGTTATACCATTTAGTAATATCAGTTGGTTACAACAACTTTCTAAAATACTTGCCATAGTAGTGCCAGTACTTTTATTGTACACCAGTAGGCACTTAGCACATGTTTAGTGCGACAGTATGCCACAACGAGATAGACTATCCATTCCTCTTTTCTTTTAACCTTTTCAACGCCAAGCAAGAACCACTAAAGTGGCCGTATGTTGTCGTGCCTACCACGCCAGCAGCCACTAAAGTGGTCATCGAGTATGCTGTCAAAGTAACTGTCTTGCTGACAGATAAGGTTTATTTTCGTTGTTCATTAGTAGAGATGCTGGCGTGTATGTCACAATTTGATGCGAGGGGGAAGGCGTTGAAAAGGTTCATCATATAGTTAGTAAAAGATGGAAAAATCTATATTGGTAACTGTTGTTTTGTATACCTTTGTAATCTAATATTATGCAGGTACAACTGCCAGAGCGCGTGGTGGTATACGAGCAGGGAGACGTGGAGGGCATGCTGTACCGCGTGAAGGACAAGTTGCCGCAGAAGACCGAGTGCTCGCTGCTGGTCGCCACCAGCGACGCGCTGCTGCTGTGTCAGGTGCGCTGCTAGCTCAGTTATTATACAAACATGACGCTCGTGTAACTGCCTGAGCGCGGTGGTATACGAGCAGGGAGACGTGGAGGGCATGCTGTACCGCGTGAAGGACAAGTTGCCGCAGAAGACCGAGTGCTCGCTGCTGGTCGCCACCAGCGACGCGCTGCTGCTGTGTCAGGTGCGCTGCTAGCTCAGTTATTATACAAACATGACGCTCGTGTAACTGCCCGAGCGCGGTGGTATACGAGCAGGGAGACGTGGAGGGCATGCTGTACCGCGTGAAGGACAAGTTGCCGCAGAAGACCGAGTGCTCGCTGCTGGTCGCCACCAGCGACGCGCTGCTGCTGTGTCAGGTGCGCTGCTAGCTCAGTTATTATACAAACATGACGCTCGTGTAACTGCCCGAGCGCGGTGGTATACGAGCAGGGAGACGTGGAGGGCATGCTGTACCGCGTGAAGGACAAGTTGCCGCAGAAGACCGAGTGCTCGCTGCTGGTCGCCACCAGCGACGCGCTGCTGCTGTGTCAGGTGCGCTGCTAGCTCAGTTATTATACAAACATGACGCTAGTGTAACTGCCCGAGCGCGGTGGTATACGAGCAGGGAGACGTGGAGGGCATGCTGTACCGCGTGAAGGACAAGTTGCCGCAGAAGACCGAGTGCTCGCTGCTGGTCGCCACCAGCGACGCGCTGCTGCTGTGTCAGGTGCGCTGCTAGCTCAGTTATTATACAAACATGACGCTAGTGTAACTGCCCGAGCGCGGTGGTATACGAGCAGGGAGACGTGGAGGGCATGCTGTACCGCGTGAAGGACAAGTTGCCGCAGAAGACCGAGTGCTCGCTGCTGGGTCGACAGCGTGCTTTCTTCTTTTGTGGGCAAGCAAAATATGTATAAGCGAAAGATAAAGGCAGTATAATTATGTTTGTTTACAACTCGACGTCTTTCCTAATGAAATATGTATAGCAGAATAAAAATTTCACACATATGAAATTTTCAGTTTATCGAATATTATTTTTCTAATTTCTTTTTTAATTTTATTTTGTAATAAATAAATACATTATCGGACCTTATTTTTCTCTTCGTGTAAGTTATAAATATAAAGATTTTAATTTGAATGTTGCAGGATACCAAACTATCAATTATCGGAAGGCGGATACCAAAAATATGGACAGTACCATCACCAATTCGTTACGTCAAAGTTACCACCCTATATTTCGAAGAAGTCTTACTGCTGGGCCTGTTAAACGGACAAGTGAGTTATACCTAGACATAGTTCGTAAAAACACTTTATTACTTAAAAGAAACTTCACACCCTTACAGGACTAAATGTACTAATCTGATGAGCAGTAACTTCTATGAAATCAGATAGATACATTTTGCCTTTGGTTGACAGGAATATACCATGGGTACTTAGAAATTTCATTCGCATGTAGCTACCAACCAATTACGTCCTTATGGTAAGCGACAAAGTGGGACGTTTTTACTAAAACGCTAACATGTTTGTTGTCGACCGCGAACGTGAAAAAATAAATTCCTTACTGATCAATTTTTTTTTTACTGTTTTACTTTTAGATTTGGCAAGTAGAGCCCCGCGGGGGAGGTTGCAAGCTAGTTCTGACTACGCCGGGCAGCGTGCGATGCCTCGACGTGAGTGCGGCGCGCTCGCGACTGGCGGTCGTCGACGACGCGTCCGTGGCGCGCGTCTATAGTCTACCTACATCGGAACTACTGTATACGGTGAGCGTGTTAAGATATTGCGAATGTTACAAGTTGGATCTGTCTACTCCGACGAAATTTTATTTTTCAAAAAGTGCAGGTTGAATTCCTCGCACGAGTACACGTACAGATGTAGTGAGAAATGACTTGCCTTCGGAAACGTTCGTCAATGTCATGCTGTTTCAGTCTATCTCACTGAGACTGACAGTAATAGCTGTCATGCTACTTCAGTCAGACTCGGTGACACTGCCTGAAACAGTATGTGTTTACGAACGTTCCCGAAGGCAAGTAATTTCTCACTACACCTGTATTTTTGTAAGTGTATAAATTCTGCTTTTCTTTTTAATAAAATCGATCTCGTGGTTCCTAAGACTAGAATTCGTTATCTGTTATGGTTTCCAAAACCGCCATACTGACCCATTTGGATTGATCAACCTGTATACTTCTAAGTCTCCGATAATAAACATCCTAGTCAAGTATGTAGTCAATGGAACCTTATCGACCTTATAGGGATTTTCTTTATAATAATTGTTAAGTATGCAGGTGCTTGACATTACTGTATTATTAGCAAAAACAACATTACTAAGCTGTTGTCCTCTGAAATATTGACTATATTTTCCAAAGATTTAGAAAAAATATATTAATATTATATATAGTTCAAGAAATATACATTGAATGTTTATTTTTACTATAATGTAGGTAGAAAGCTACCAATTTATATTTCTCGGACTATACTATGTTTTAGTTCCAACATGATTTTTGTTAGTGTCAAGTAAAATATTGTATAACTACCTACATGAAATTATTTATTTTCCGAAAATATATAAGGAGACATGTCTTCTGGTTGTACACAATAGTACTTACTATAAAAAAAAAAAAATAACAAGTATAATAAAAAGTAAAATAAAAAGTAAAATTCGCCAACGCCACTTGGCGTTGGCGAATTTTCTAAATTAATGCAATGCTGTGTTGTTTATGTCTTAATATATTAGCTCAGAGTTTCATATAATGCTTGTTCGTGTCGTTGTAATCGACGTGGCATTAGTTACATCGTAACTATCGGTACTTTGTGTTATACTTTCTACGACTGTCATCATTAATCATTAGCATGATAGTAATAGCTTGCCTGCTAATATGCTTATACAGCAATGTGAAAGTTTATATTTCAGCTCTCTGTTTGTTCGTCTATTTGGCTTGACGAAGAGTGTCATCATGCATTTTTAACCAAATTTTACAAAATATTAGTAGCTGGTTCTATAATTTATAATTTAATGTATATGTATAAGGTTTATGAATTTGTTTACATTTAAAACAGTACTCTTCTCCAACCTGCATCTTTGAACCAAGATTCGTGAGCCGATTTGTTGCACAAAATCATATTCAATCTGTCTCTTGCAAATACAGAAAACTTTTTATGTACTGTTAATATTCAGAACAATTGCTGAACAGTTTTTAAGCAATTTAGAGTGTGGGCGTAGCTGAGTTATTATGGTATTTATGTTATGACAATGCTGTCAAATCGTATTCTACTGCTCAATGCGACAGAGATTATTGTATTCATGGGTACTTAGCAGCTATGCGAATTTAATTTTTATTAGCTATATTTACTTATGCTGCTAAAAATACCAAACGCAAATTTACAGTTAAGGACAACCGAAAAATTTGCTGACCGGAGGCTAGATGCACGAAGCACGTTTTATGAATGAAAACCTTCATTTCACCATCCCCGAATAAAATATATATCTCTCATATAAATGAGGCGTGTTTTTTCAAAAAGGATTTCCACTTTGTTAAATTATATATAGGGCAAATTTTTCTATGTTTTCATAATAGAAATAATCTCTATTGACAAAGTGGAAATAAGCCCTTTTGAAAAGAGACTCCTCAAATGTTACCTGTTTTCCTTTATACAAGTATGCCTGGGGAATTTTATCTGACGGATTGTGAATTATGAGACCGTGTTGCCATTTTTTTTGAGCCGTGTGGTGACGGCAGTAAGAATACATTTGTCACCACCCCAACTCCTCCTGCGGGTGTCGTAAGAGTCGACTAAGGGATTGAAGTGTCACTGGCCATTCTTTGATTTGATTGATGACGGGCAGCAGCGTCATCATAGTGGGCACATTACTGCGATCGCCAATCCGCTTGCCCAGCGTGGCGATTATGGGAATTCACCTTCTATACGCATAGTTAATAGGAGAGGCCTACGTCCAGCAGTGGACTATCATAGGCTGATGATGTGTTGCCATTTGAAGGAGGAGAACGTGTCGTCGGTGTCATGGAACTCGTGGTGCGACGAGTTGCTGGCTCTGTCGGGTGGCGGGCTGCTCGCCGTCAAGGCGGCGCACTTCCCGCCCGCCACGCAGCCGCTGCTGGGATCCGTCGTCGGCTTCCAGGTATTAACCAACATTAGACCCACAATGTCGTAACAGATGTGCTTACCATAGAAAAAATCAACTACGAAAGACTCTACAGATGTCGCTAGTGATTAGATTCACAATACCATTGGAAAAATTCGCTGTGATCGACGGAAGGTGTAATTGGAAGCACGTTGGACCGGCAATCCAGAGGAAGCGGGTTCGAATCCCGTGACAACCAGAGTCTTTCGTAGTTGATTTTTTCTATGGTAAGCACATCTGTTACGACATTGTGGGATTATCCGCATTGTAAAAAAGTAACTTCAATTTGTTTAATTATAAAAATAAATTGATGTTTTCTAATCAACCTTGTCAGCCTCCGTAGCCTAGTTGGTAGTGACCCTGCCTACGTTCCGGGTTCGAATCCCGGCGAGGGCATTCTTTGTGTATTTATTTATCACAAATGATTGTTCTATATGTATCTATATGTATCTATCTATTATATATATCGTCGCCTGGTACCCACATCACAAGCCTTAATTGAGCTTACCGTGGGACTAGGTCGATTTGTGTAAGATGTCCCAAGATATTTATTTATTTATTTATTTAACCTTTAGATGTCGGTGTACCCCTCTGAGGAACCAGAGAGGTAATAGTACATTGTGCATCAAGGGAGGTAAGTACGGAATTACTAACGGGTGTGTTAGAAGCCCGACGCCGTCAGGCGGAGGGCTTTTATGACTCGAGTTAGTTTTCCGCTTACCGACCGTGATGCAAACAATGTTTTTCATCACACTTGCCGACAAAAAAATAAGTTTTAAGATATAACATTATTAAATGATGTACTGACATTTCTATTACTCCCTAGGGAATTTCTCTTTTCTATTACTCCCGTTACGCGCGCAAGCAATGGCGCGCTTAGACAGCAAGTGTGATGACAGCAATAGTTATTTATGATACAAGTGTGGAAAGTAAGAAGCGAGTGTTTTAAAACCGACACGATTTAGAATATTTATTTAACAAACGCGTTGGCACGGTTGGATCTAATAATATGTATACGATTTTGATCCTTATGCCTTTGACATACGTTCCGAAACGTATACATATTATTAGACGCGACTATACTCGCACGGTTTAACCCTTAAATGCACGACCTTGACAAAAACTTATTCAAATTTGAATTCTGGCGTGCTGTCAATAGAGCCCAGAATAAATGATGCATATATACATCACTATGCATTTAAGGGTTAAGCTCTTGTAGGTGTACGCGCCATGGTTGTGTGAGTGAGATAAGACATACTAGAGTAACTGTGCGGTCACCGGAGCGGGGGTCCGCACTTTTGGTGGGAGGCAGGGTGTGTCCATACTGTACATACAGCACTGTGACAACACCATACTTTATTTAAAATAGAATTAATAATACAATCTTTAACTTTGCCAAACGTACCTCAGCCGTACAGCGAGATATCATGCTTACTCTATCCAATAGTGATGTTCTGATTGTCCTGTACTTTTTCCATTTTCCGTTATTTCTCTTAGTTTAGACACACAAGTAGCCTAAAAAGATCGTCCTATTTGACGACATACATATTATTACCTATTGTGCATGCAATTATGATTTCTTCGAATGACTTGTGTGACTTACCTACGACGATGTAAGACCGTCTACGAACTATACATACCTACTAAGAATAGGAGGAATCCCATTTTAATACGTTATAAAATTCAGATTAGCTGTTAAATAACAATAATTTCTTCCAGGGCGGACGAGTGTTCTGTCTTCAGGCGAATTCAATGCAGACTATTAACGTGCCATTGTCACACGCCGTCCATCAATATGTACAGCAGAAAATGTTCAAGTTAGTATGGTTTACTTTTATAAATGTAAATAGATTGTATTGGTAAAAAATATAAATTAAAGAAAAACCAGCGAAAGACTATTTGAAAATTATTATTATACTTTGGTCTACAAAAATATATGACTATTAATAATAATGGAGATTCTCAAGTAATAGTACATTACTATAGAGGACGGGAAACGAAGGGTTACAGGCCAAGTAGATGAACTGAGGCCAGATAGGGATACGCGGCCTGTAACCCTGTTTCTCGCCGAGATTTGTATAGTGCTTTTCTCAAACTTGCCATGAAATAAAACGAACTGATTTCGCCGAACCATACTATTTAATTTGTAAATAAATCAATAGTATGTACAGTATCGTAAAACAATAAAAAAAAACATTCGCGCCTAACTTTTTCTTTATCTGTTTGAGGTATCCTTTTACCTGGTGGTATAGACATTAGTTCTTAGGTTTATTTTTTTTCTATGGCTGAATGTCAAGACCTACAAAAATAAAAAAAAGTGTATAGTGTCACGATTTGACGTTTCAAAACAAAACACAGTTTGTTTGCAGTCCTAGGTGTGAAATAAATACATGGAATCCCTTTACAAATCATCTTAGCATATGACACCGGATACATAGTATTTCCGGGTTTAATTTAAAGTAAGTGACAACAACATTCCGTAGCAAGTTTGAGAAAAATTATAAACAATCTGGCTTCTTCCGTTTACTAACGGAGCAATGAGTAGGCCTCCAAATATACATAATATATCTATCAGAGCGTCTGGTGCTTCACAACAGTAGTTTATGCTAGTGATACAGGTAAATTCACGAAAGCTGGCACGAATGGATCGAGTAAGTGACAGAAAGTATCTATGTGTGGATATCTTAATGACAGTAGATACAGGTTGGTATAGGACGACCGCATACACACAATGATAAATGTCATTCATTCATTCATCCCATTCGTGCCAGCTTTAGTGAGTTTACCTGTAATATAAGACCGTTTTGTGGCCTTAAAAGCTATTCCTGTTTTAAGATCTTACAAAACGAATTAAAAGCCACTGTCTAGACCCCTTATTCATAAACGCCTCATAACTTAGGAAGCCGATAAACACATTGTGTATTGGTTGTCCCTTTTCGTCTTATCAATATGTCTATAGTCGGTATTATAGACATATTTACCGATAGGCTTGCTAAGTTAGGAGGCGTTTATGAATAATAGTTTTTTTATACTATACACTGAATGATTTCTTTAACGATTTGAACGAAGAGTGGATATAAGTCACAATAATGTAATGTGAGAAACTTAACTGGTACTGAGACAAATATTCCAAATTTTAAATTTAAATCTAGATATAACGATTGATATGTTGCAATGTACTATATCAGACTATTTGATAAAGGACTATGCGTCAAAATGGACCAAAAACCAACAGAGCTGGGAGTAGTGTCATTAAAAAGGTCTGTTTATGTACTTTATTTCATTCTATGGGTGCAAATGTGCATTCCATTGGATAATTTTATATGAGTAAGGAGTTCTGCGGGTACTCTCTAAGTAAATTCCCGTCGTCCAGACACCATTCATCATAGTATTTACTCTGACTAAAATACAAATATCTCAGTTTTGCAATGGAATTGAACAAAGTGCCCATAGAATGAAATGAAATAAATGTAAATACCTATTTAATGACACCACTTTCAGCTCTGTTGGTTCTTGGTCCACTTTCCATACAAATATGCCCATGGTCCTTTGTTGTGTAGTTGAATTAAAACATAAGCTGTAATGCATGCCTCCCTATACAATTGAGTACTTAATGTAATTGCTGTGCCCTTACAGGGTTCATGTGAACTGTAATACCATTTAAGATCCTTATACTTACATGAAAGCAATAAACGATATGATTATGAAAAGACTAGGCACTGTAATGGTTCATTCCGTGAAAAAGTTTACTTTGTTGGGACGGGAACTTGGTGGCCATGACAGCTGCCTTAGAAATATACTATGGAAAGTGCGAAAATCCTCTATAAATTCAAACAACCAATTATAAAATCAAAATTGTAGTCATAAGTTATACGGCGTCACGTACCCAACATTCTTTTGGAATGCACCTAATATATGATGGTGGTCCAAACCTTGCGTCAAAAAATTTTTTTTAGATTCCTCACGTCATGAGCTATCAGAATATACCCCATGTATGTTAGCCGATTTTTTGTAGTTTTCGAGTTATGAATACTTGAAAATTTTTTTTTGAGAAATTCTGGAATGAAGAGATTTTTATTAATAAAAAAAAACTATTGGGTTTTTCAACTAGTTTCTTTTTGTAAAAGTATTACTACAAATAAAGCATTTACAAAAATTCCTTAGGATATGTTTTATTTTTTTTTTATTTACGTACATTAATGCTATTTTGATGCGTTTTTAACGTAAAATTTTGAATTTGGTATTTTTTATCCTACTTGTATCAAAGTGAGGATGCTAATTTTTTTGTCAGTAATTGCTTTATTTGTAGTAATACTTTTACACAAAGAAAATATTTAAAAAACCCGAAATAGTTTTTTTTATGAATAAATTTCTCCATTCCAGAATTTCTCAAAAAAATTTTTTTTCTAAAATTCATAACTCGAAAACTACAAAAAATCGGCTAACATACATGGGGTATACAGGGCGTCCCACGGCGATGCCACATGGAGGGAAAGTAACTTAAATATCATAGATAGCGTATTTTGCTGAAAGAAGACTTTATTTTATTTTGAAAATTAAATAATACTGCATTTAAAAAAATCCAAAAAAAAATTTGCTTTTTCTAGGCATCGAACCTACTTTAAAACAAAAAAAAAATTTTTCGTAATTTTATTCTGTCATTCGAAAGAATAGATAAAAAATAACAATTTTCCTTAAGAAACATAGTATCTAAAACTAAAAGAATAACCAAAAAAGTTTGGTTCAAATTTGTAAAAAAATTGTAGTTGGTTCGATTTCCGGGTGAAGCAAGTAATTTTTTGAAAAACTTTTTATGCAACTTTACTAAGTCTTAAAAATAAAATGAAGTCTTCTTTCAGCAAAATACGCTATCTATGATATTTAAGGTACTTTCCCTCCATGTGGCATCGCCGTGGGACGCCCTGTATTCTGATAGCCTATGACGTAGGGAACCTAAAAAAAAATTTTTGACGTCAAGGTTTGGACCACCCTGTATATGATGGTATTGATCAACTGATCGTTTCCTAACCCCGTTTGACGCCGTGACTACGCAGTGAGGCGTACGCGGTGGCGTGCCTGGGCGTGACTCCGCTGGACTGGGAGCGGCTCGGCTCGGCGGCGCTCGAGGAGCTAGCCTTCGAGGTGGCCCGCAAGGCCTTCCAGCGGAGCGAGAACCTCATCTTCCTGTCACTCATCGACCATTTACAGGTACGGTAAAGTCGGGTTACATTATCCCTAGGGGATAACATTGCCGACACATAAAAAAACCGCTTTGATTTGCTTAAATAAATGGAGAGATGACATCTAACATTTTAACTAATCGATGTCGAGCAAATAGTTTTGTTTTAATTTAATTAATTTGCTAAGATGGTTTTTTTGGGCAATGTTACCCGCTAGGGCTCATGTAATCCGACTTTACAGTATGCTTTTTCTATGAGCAGGGTGAGCGTGTGTTAAAAATTGCGTGTATTTCTGCTTGTAGAAACGTTTTCAGTGTATTCGGTGTGACTTCCGGCGATAATATTTAATTAGGCTTAAGAAAATTAACGTATGCAAATATATCCAGCTACTAAAGGATGAATCACCTTTTTCATGTCACTCGTTACATACTCTAAAAAAACTCTCTTTGTCTTTTCTCACAGTTGTGTGGCCTTCCCATGATGGTCCACTCTGTAATCATATTAGTGGTGGTGCTCGATAACTTCTTCTAGCAAACTATGTAACATTTTCCCCATGTGTGGCTAGACAGAATAACAACGAGAAGTATAGTTGATCCACCCTAATAAGAAATACTAAAAGTATGACAGTGCTCGAAAGACGCTCAATATGAATGAGCGATTACAATTTCGAGTTATACATAGGTCACTAGATAAATCTTCCAATACCACATACTTTTTAAAACTGTTCATTGGCCGTAAAACCACGTTCGGCGTAGAGGTGTGCGCCGGCATAGAAATCACCGGCGGCGGCGCGCCGCAAAATTTTGCCGGCGTGGCGGGGCCACGCCGGCGTCAGGGTCACATTGTTCAACAAAAAAATGAAAAAACACAAAGCTAATAATACCCATGATAATAAACCTAAAAGCGGTTCAATAAGACCTACGTTACGACTTACGAGCAAGTGTGTTGAAAAAAGCATTACAGTTGGGAATCAGTGGACATGAAATCTAGAGAATATGGAATCTGTAGACATAGAAATTTGTAGGCATGGTAATCTGTAGAGTTAGGAATCAGTAATATTGAAATTCTGTAGACATGGGAAGCCGTAATATGGGAATGTCCGAAGACAGGGAGAAGACACCCTAACCCTGAAGTCTGGAAACCTGCTGTACTATCGGGAGGGCGACGAACAGTCCCAGGGTGGTGTCGGGTTTATCGTCCACAAGTCTCTCATTAACAGCATAGTGACAATTTCGAGTGTGTCGAGCAGGGTTGCGTACCGGATTCTCAGAGTATCTAAAAGATACTCGTTGAAGGTCATACAGGTCTATGCATGTCAATGACAGGTTGGTGGAAACTGTTCACACGGTGGGGAAACAGTTTTTCAGGCCGCACCGTACTGATAGACCTCAAAAATTATCAGATCGCACTCTCACCCTTATGGCTGAACGACGCGATATGACACTGCAGACCTCGTATGACGCTGAAGGATATAGGCAGCTCAATAGACAAATCCATCGGTCAATGCGTCACGACATCCGTGCCTTTAATACAAATAGTATTAAAGAAACGATAGAGCGGAACAAAGGCTCCAAAGTGTTCGCAAGGACTATGTCTATTGGGCAAAGCCAGCTCATCACAAGGCTAAAGACGGAAAGTGGGAAAGTTGTGTCGACAAAACCAGAGATGCTGAAAGAGGTCGAGAGATTCTATGGGCAATTATATACCTCGGTTGCCAAACCTGTGGACAACGTGGTGAAAGACCCAAGATCCAATCTTACCCGACACTTTACAGAAGATATCCCGGACATCAGCCTGTATGAGATTAGGATGGCCCTAAAGCAGCTAAAAACTCTCCGTGCGGTGACGGAGTAAGAATACAAAAATCACCGCCCCTCTCTTCCCGTGGGGGGCGTAGGAGTCGACTAAGGGAAATACTGAGTAACCAGCTTCTCAGCCGGTGGTAGGGTATTTTTACTAGTACCCGCCTGGTTGGCTACCACCGTACATTCGGTGTAAACGCCCGTGAAATGACTTACCTTCGTGTTTGCCGTGTTTCGGGGTCAGCCGGTGTATTTACCAGCATCTAGCGGGCCAGCAAGGCGGTGGCAACTAACAGGTTACTGATTGTCTCCTGTTCGTTGCCGCCGCGATTTGGGTTCTACTTTTCACTTACGATCAGGTGGAGTGGAGCCACTTTGTTGTGCCAACGTTATTTTTATTGGGTCGGCAACGCGCATGTGACACCCTGAGGTTGCAGGCGCCCATAGGCTACGGTGACTGCTTTCCATCAGGCGGGCCGTATGCTTGTTTGCCACCGACGTGGTATAAAAAAAAAAAAAAAATAAAATAAAAAACAACAAGGCACCGAGCGATGACGGAATCACCCCAGAGCTTCTGAAAGCGGGGGGGACACCAGTACTTAAGGCACTTCAGAAGCTCTTTAATTCCGTACTACTCGAGGGAACCACACCAGAAGCGTGGAACAGAGGCGTGGCGGTATTGTTCTTCAAGAAAGGCGATAAAAGCCTCCTCAAGAATTATAGACCCATCACGCTTCTGAGCCACGTTTACAAGCTGTTTTCAAGGGTCATCATTCTTCATTGATTCCGTCGATACATGGGCAGTACTACAGTCACTTCAGCGGTGCAGTATTGACTATCGGTATATCGAGGTGCTGAAGAGTTTATACAGAAACGCCACTATGTCAGTCCGAGTACAAGACTAGTGTACAGAGCTAATACCATTGCGAAGGGGTGTGAAACAAGGGGATGTTATCTCTCCAAAGCTCTTCACCAACGCGATGGAAGACGCTTTCAAGCTCCTGGAATGGAAAGGGCGTGGCATCAACATAAATGGCGAGTACCTCACGCACCTTCGATTTGGCGACGACATCGTGGTCATAGCAGAAACGCTGGAGGAGCTCGGTACTATGCTCGAAGGTCTCCACAGAGTATCTCAACAGGTGGGTCTTAAAATGAACATGGATAAAACCAAAATAATGTCGAATGTCCATGTGGCACCCACCTCAGTAATAGTGGATAACTCGGTTCTCGAAGTTGTTGACGAATACGTTTATCTTGGACAAACAGTTCAGTTAGGTAAATCCAACTTTGAGAAGGAGATCAATTGGCAGATCCAATTCGGATAGGCAGCCTTTGGGAAACTGCGAAATGTCTTCTCATCAAAGTTACCTCAGTGCCTAAAGACAAAAGTCTTCGACCAGTGCGTGTTGCCGGTGATGACATACGGGGCCAAGACGTGGTCTTTAACTGTGGGCCTTTTAAAGAAGCTCAGTGTCACTCAGCGAGCTATGGAGAGAGCTATGCTCGGAATCACTCTGCGAGACCGGATCAGGAATGAGGAGATCCGTAAGCGAACGATGGTTACCGACATAGCATATCGGGTAAGCAAGCTAAAGTGGCAATGGGCAGGGCACATTTCTCGAAGAACCGATGGCCGTTGGGGCAAGAAGGTACTCGAGTGGAGACCACGTACTGGCAAACGCAGCGTGGGACGTCCGACCGGGAAGCAAGGTGGTCAGACGACCTGGTTAGAGTTGCGGGGACTCGGTGGATGCAGGTCGCATCCATCCGGCCAAAGTGGAAGTCTATTGAGGAGGCCTATGTCCAGCAGTGGACGTCCTATGGCTGAAATGATGATGATGATGATGATGATGATGATGATGATGAATATGGGAATATTAAAGTATTGGGATTCTGTAGGTTTGTAAATCTGTAGTATTGGGAATGTGTAGACTTGGAGCACTGTACAATTGGGAACAATTCTGCCCGAGTAGTGTGTTTTATTCGTAGGTACCTACGTATCAATCTCCTTTAGGCCTGAAAATCTGCAATCCAGAAGTGCTGCTTATACAATCTTTTCGGTCAGAGGGAACCGCTTGTCGATATTCGCAAGCATATTATTGTTTAATGTCAATTTGATCAGCGTGGCGCGTAATTTAAATGATTTTATTCCGCAATTTTTTTGTCGCGGCGTGAATTTTGAAAACCTTGGCGGCGGCGGCGGCGTGGGTCCCACGGCGCGGCGTCGCCGCGCCGGCGTGGCGCACACCTCTAGTTCGGTGGTCAAACATTTACTTTTTTGTCTTTAATTACCCGAATAAACCAGACGGATACTTAACAAATGTCGGCGCCAGTTAGAGATATGCCTCTTCTTTGTTTTATATTTGTCTACGTGTTGCTGAACTTATCTAGTGACCTATGTAATTATTCTGTTTTAATTTCTAGGAGCGTTTCGAGGCAGGCGAAAAGCGCGCTGTAATCGCAGGCGAAGTCCTTGCATACCGCGGACACTACGCAGATGCGGCGCGTGCCTTCCGCGGAGCCGGCCGGGACGACCGCGCGCTAGACCTCTACGTCGACCTGCGCATGTTCAACAAGGCCCAGGTATGTCATGTACCAGCCTCATTATAGTACATTGTGTATTTAGGGCGGTAAGTAAGAATTTGCGAACGAGTGTGAAAGTAAAGCCCAAGCCGAAGGCGCGGGCTCTACTTCACACGAGTTCATAATTCTTGTACCGCCCGTGGTACACACAATGTTTTTCATCACACCTGTGATGCAAAAAAGTAAATAAAACAATATATTTTCACAAAACTACTCTAAAATGGTCTAAATCAGGGATGACTTAATTTCATCATTTTCATAAAAGAAATCTCGGCGCGGCGCGCGGCGTGCGCCGGACCGCGCTAGTGCGACGTAATGTTGTATGAAAATCCTTAACGGCCTACTAGGACGTAATGACGCACCTACACAGCGCATCACCGCAGCGTATTGGCGCACTTACCGAACAGATGTGATGAAAACCCTTAAATGCATGGTGTACGATGTGCCGTACATAACCAAAACGTAGTTGATGTTTGAAAACTAGATTAGTATATTGTGTTCTTAAGGTTAATTTTGCAAGGAAATTTCATGAACTTTCAAACTTATTACTGATTCGTTGGCGTAACTGTATTAAGGTGGATTCGACCCTATCCCTGCCGCTTATCTGCTAAAAGATGGCGCTACAATTGCACAAACACCATATTTTCGTCATTTTCTGCTAAACCGAGGATCAGAGTTAGCATGTTTTGAGATACGCGATAGGAGCAAAAAATCTAATGTACAAATTGATAGCAACCTGCACAAAATACTGTTCTTCTAAATCGCAATAATGCAAAAACTAG
The DNA here is from genome assembly GCA_025490895.1 of Thaumatotibia leucotreta. NCBI lineage: Eukaryota > Metazoa > Arthropoda > Insecta > Lepidoptera > Tortricidae > Thaumatotibia > Thaumatotibia leucotreta. Next base: position 9,970 of record JALPQI010014300.1, on the reverse strand, counting down.
AAATTTATGTAATTTTACCCTGTAACGCACACTACTACACCTCCCGTCAGTACCCAATGTCAGTTATACAATCATTACTCTTTAATAAACTAGATGGCGCCAGTTAAAAGAATAGCTTTTCTAAATGGTCTAAGTTCTAACTAGAGGGCGCCAATTAGGAAATGACTTTATATTGTATTGTATATTTGTAAAGCAAAACCAACTGTTGGTTTGGTATTAAAATCCCTACTTTTAACTGTACAGATATAACAAAAGCTGTAGAAGTTATTCCCGTACTCTTAGGATAATACCTATCCGTCGCCGTTATGTACAACCCTTTAGAGTATTATATTTTTTGGTAGGTACAGCTACTTACTGGTAAATAAAATAGTTATCAAAGATAGTTACTTATGTCCCAAAACACTAGTATTTACCGCAGCGGGTCTCTATTCGCTAGGAACAATGTGGCAATATAATTACGAGTATAGATTGACCTAAGAAATTCATATTATTATACTTGATCAACGGCACTAGCACATATCGTGCATGACAGGAACCTTGTCGCGGCTACCCGTCCCTTTTTGATTACATTGATTCAAAAGAGATGAGAAGTTGCGAGCAGGTCACAAATTGCTGCCAATATTGTTGTACAAGATGTGCTAGGGCCTCAAGTATAATAAACGTAATAAAATGTGTAGGTATTTTGGGTAGTTCTATGGAGTTAGAAGATTGAAGAAATATATACATTAGACACGTAGTTGTAGACCAAATTGAATGATCTGATGGACATTTGCCGACTTGCTTTATTACCAACTACGATGACTGATGATGTACTAGTAGTTTATCGGACATTTGGATCTTAGACCTTGTTGGAGTAACATTTATATTACTAAATGTTAGCCTACATACCTACTATGTTAGTCTCCAACTAACATTGTATATTACATAATATGTAAGGATAGTGTTATCCTGTCTAAGTTTACCTACATTTTCGCCTACCATCCCATAAGATGCTAATAGATTGTCCGATATCAATTAAAAGTAGGTTAGGTACGAGTACTTACTTAAATACAAACGCAACGAAGATTTTCCAGACACAGGCGAACAGCTGGACGCTCAATTTTCGGATGCTTTATACCATATACAAGTTGCTGTATTTCCGTTGTCAGAGAGGTTTCAGGAGTATTAGGATGCAGATTAGTTAGACCTCCTAGAGTTTAGTTCATGTATCAGAAGTACCTACTGCCTAGGCATTGTTACAGTAGCTAATACCTACTATTTTACGCGGTTTCAACATTTTTCATCACATTTGCTTTCTAAGCGCGCCATTGCTTGCATGCATAGTGGGAGTAATAGAAAAGTGAAATTCCTTAGGGAATACCAATATTTTGTCTCATAACATATTCTTTGTCCGCAAGTGTTATAAAATACATTGTAACCATCACAATCGGTAAGAGGCATACCTACTAACTCGAGTCATCAAAAGCCCTCCGCCTACGGCGTCGGGCTTCTAACACTCTCGTTAGTGATACTGTACTTACCTCCCTAGATGCACAATGTACTATTATCGACCGCTCTGAAACATTTAAAAACCTTCTAGACGGACTCTGTATTCCAACCTCACGGGAATGTAGGTATTTGTTTCTTGGCCACCTATTTAGTATAGCCGACGCCAATGGTCAAATGGTTGATAGTGGCTGTTTTCCTAGCTGTAGATGTTTGTCTGATAGCATTGCAAAAGAATGTATTATTATAAATTTTTGAAGGTAGGTAGGTAGGTACTTCTTGAACCTAGTAGGTATCTACAAAACGTACTAGAGAGGGAAAGGATACTTTCAGGCACTGTGTGCTTACCATAAGCTGACGCTGCGTTTTTAACGCGGACTTACTTTCCATCCCGCCCGTAATCGCGTCTTGGGGCGAGCCAGCCGTATAGAAAGCACCTACGTAAGTCCGCGTTAATAACGCAGGGGCAGCTCATGGTACGGCTACTGGTTCCACAGGAGGCGAGTAAGGGATGATTTGTCGACTTTTTTCTCCCTCAATAAACAAAGAGTAGACATAGATCTTATGTCAGTAAAATTAACAAATATACCTATACAGGGTGTTACAAAAATGGTGATACAAGATATTAAAACATGAATCTATTAATGATTTTGAACAACTTTTACTATGGGACCAAATATGAAAACTCAAAAAAAAAAATCGACGCGCTCATACATTTTAGTCAACCTATCTTAGCACATTTCTATGGAAGTGTCATTTTTTTTCTTGAGTTTTCACATTTGGTCCCATAGTAAAAGTTGCTCAAAATAATTCATAGATTCATGTTTTATTATCTTGTATCACCATTTTTGTAACACCCTGTATATATGTAGATGATCGTTGGCTGTTCAGTGTTCACACTGCCGCTTATTATAATAAATGCAATATTTTTTTCTGACACTGGGGCGGTGATATGGCGTAAGGAGCAACTGTCAAAATAAATACGCGAATTAAATTTTCTATATATTTTGTGGTTTATTTATTCTTAAAACCACTACATTAGGAATAATGTTTTCTAAAATAAATAAACGTTTCCGAGTCGATTCCCATGAAATGCCTTTAGTACCTACCGTTTGGTATTCGGATTTGATAGCTGGCTGCCAAATGGGAAGTATAGTTTCCCGTCTGGTAGGATGAAATGGGACTAACTTTCCCATCTTGTATCTGGATTTGGTACAAACCTGGTTACAAACCAAATGATAAGTCCCTATTTAAAGCCAGTTACCTATTGGGATTTTAATCCCATTTCGAAGCTGGTTTGGTAGCCAATCTACTAAAGGATGAAATGAACAAAGTTCTTAGTAATATTGTTTAGTGTGAGTCATTTTGAGTTCCTGTTTTAGGGCCTAATCTTCAGTTCGGCGACCGTTTTCTAGTCGTCATACATTTATGAAATTAATAAACTCCAAATGTAACCGTTATAATGGCGAGACATTTCGAAATTATACTTCAAATAGTCTGGTCCCGCCATTATAACGTTATAATGGCGGAACCAGGTCCTGAATTCTGTCCATATTCTGTCGATTCATGTTGCATCATTTAGTACTTACTGAATTTGTACTATTTGGTACCTGTTGTAAAAAAAATTGTACCTCTTTCATTCCAAAATTATATTTGAAATAGTCTGGTTCCGCCAGATCATTTGAAGCAGACTATTTGAAATGGAAGAGGTACTAATTTTTTTACAAGAGGTATCGATACCAAATAGTACTAATTCAGTACTAAATAATGCAATATGAATCGACAGAATATGGACAGAATTCAGGACCTGGTTCCGCCATTATAACGTTGACAGACTGTTTGAAGTATAATTTTGAAATGGAAGAGGTACTATTTTTTTTACAACAGGTACCAAATAGTACAAATTCAGTACTAAATAATGCAATATGAATCGATCGAATTCAGGATCTGGTTCCGCCATTATAACGTTATAATGGAGGGACCAGACTGATTGAATATAACTTTGAAATAGAAGAGGTACAATTTTTTTTACAACAGGTACTAAATAGTACAAATTCAGTACTAAATAATGCAATATGAATCGATCGAATTCAGGATCCGGTCCCGCCATTATAATGGTTACCTCCAAATACAATTAGAATTTCGATATTTTATGTTCAGTGCCTATGAATCTGACAGCTGTTTGGACCACACGCCTATATAGCGTCGCCTGCAAAAGATCGAAAACCCTAACTTACTGGCCAACGATACAGTAGATATAATAAACAGTAGCCGTACCATGACTTTGCAAGTATCGGTAACATTAGGTTTTATTAAATACGTTGAGCAGGCCATCGCGCTCGCTCCTATTTGTAAGCGCGAGCACGATAGAATGCACGTATCGAGTAAAACCTTACGTAATTACGTATCCTTTACTTTCTAGCTCATGGCACGGCTACAATACCTACCTACTCTTCTGTAATCTTCTGCTGAGAACTAATATTCGCTAAATTTAAATATTGGTGGCCTAAATATACGCATAGCTAAAACATAGGTTTCAATCTGTTGAGTATCGAAAGTTCATCGCCTCGTCTGTTCTTGTATCAACGTCTGTGCTATGTACAAATTGTTTTATATCCATGTAGGAATACTTCAGTAAATAGATGACGAATAGTACCTAATACCAAAGTTTGGGGCTACTATTAACGATGTAATCGAGATAATGGGTTGCCGAATGGTTGACACATACATATTATAGTTTTTATATACATAATATATTCTTGCTCTATATTCTATACTCTGTTTGGTTAGATATTTAAAAAAAGGTAAACAATCTTGCAGTATCTTTTTATTGAAAACTACAAGTAGAAAATAAGTTTTACCAAACATACATTATATAACAAAGGAATACAGTGATTTACATTGTTTCGATTCATTAAGTACCTAGTTTGGATTTTTAAATGCATTTTTCAATAAAAAGATAGTGCAAGATTTTTTACCTTTTTAAAATACCTAACCAAACAGTATAAGTGAGACAATTTTTACATTTTGTTTACAAGTGTGATGTTTGTGCCGGTGACCAATTACAATTATGGTCTCGTTTATACGCTTTTCGACCCAGCGAATATTCGATCCGGTAGCAGTCGAGCCAACGTATATTTGTGACCGAGATTATGGGATGACAATCTCGGTCACAAATATACGTCGATTGTCCAATCGAAACATTAATTTTGATTTTAGGATACATTATTTCTACGATTTTCGACACAGCGAATATTCGATCCATAATAGCCACTCAATAGCTTTTGGTAACTGTGGTTACCAGCTGTCACTCTTATTTTACATAGGAATAAAAGTAGCAGTTGAGCCAACGGACTGTAAGATACTCCTATAGTGCGTACGTATCTCAGTTCCGATTCAATAGTGACATACGAGGTTACTAAGAGTGGTGACAGTTTTCATAAGAACTCTACCTGAACTTCACTCCACAGAATGTGATACTTTTCTGCGCGAGTGCAAGACTGAATTTTCATAGTAGGGGAGAGTGGGGTACAGTGGATCCCTTTTTTTTACAAATGTTGTAGTGGTGTAATTTTTATTTGTAATTTTCTAGATACCTTATTGTCCCACCTATTCCTTAGAGGACACATTTTCCAGCACAAGTATATAATTTACATATAGCTTTAAAATCATTTTCATTATAAAAAAGTGAACTAAAGTTACCTCTTCAATCAAAAATCACAGAACAGTTCCTAGTTTGAGGTAAAAAAAAAACAAGAACAAGACTTTTCAAGTATAATTGAAAGTATCTTCCGTTATTTAGTTACTCCAATATTAGTATCACACAGATGAGCAAATTCGTAAAAAAAGAATACCGGATTATTAAAGCGATAAATAAAGCAAATGCAAAATATTCACCGTGCACCGTTATTCACTGTACCCCACTCTCCAGTCTGGTTGGTACTATATGCAGATATTTTCTCGCATAATGCATTCGCATAATATAGTTTGATGTTGGTGTTGAAATGTAGACCTCTTTAACTCTTGTCGGTTTCGATCACCGACACTCATGTAGAAAATGCTCACTTTCATTTCATCACTTGTATTCAGTAACAATATTTATTCGGCAAAACACAGCTCATAATAATGTCGAAAATTAAATAGTATATTTCCATAAACATTATACTTAATTAAAAATATATGAATGTTTCTTGTCACCAAGTTCAATACCATTTTCTTGAAACGTGTTCCGTTACATTTTCATTAGGTTCTTTCCGCTGAAGTATCTTCCCAATCTTCAACTGTATTTCAATATTCAACTGAAAAAATATGATTGTATAAATATAAGTATAGTTGCGAGATTAACAAGCCAAAGAAAAAGGCAAGTGTCATGAGTTGGCAAGTAACGATTAAGTTAGCGTTTACTCGATACGTAAAGTAGGCGCTCGGCGCTTGATCCATGATGTACTGGAGCATCATATGAGCGTGATAAAATGCTTTATGTATAGAGTAAACTCTAACGCTGAACAAAGTGTGCCCCGCCTGGAAAATGCCAGTGTTATGACCAGCCAGGTCAACAGATTTGACCCCGTGTGACTTTTTTTGTGGGGTGAGGTGAAACGGCGAGTATACGTTGAAGAGGCCCAAAATTACGAAGACTTAAAAAGTCAAATAATAAGTGCATTTTGATGAACTTAAAAGTGAAAACTACAGACTTGTGATGGGAAATATCGAAGGAAACATTCATGTAAATTAATTAATAAGCATGAGAAACGGACTGACCGAGAATGCCTGATTACGTATAGTTGCATACACTACTTTATCTACACACATATCATAAGTGCTCTAAGATGCGTTCAGAAACAGAGCCTTCTCATACTTGACTCTTGACTTTTGCGGCAACAGGTTGTTAGTTGCTGTCATAGCTGCATTGAGTATATCCGGCGGAGTACTCATATCGTTATCCGAGTCACTGCCACTCATTATCAAATAATTATCAGTATTATCACAAAGTATTTACACCTTTTCACAATTTTTCACTTGTAAGGCAATAAACAAAAGGCAGGAATGGCACCGATTACAATTTCTGTATTTTTTCTTTCTTCTTGTGTCACTCGATATGAAAATATCGTCCGATTGTTACTAAAAAATATACTGAATTAACTTATTGTGTTGATGACTGGCTGAATATTTATAGATACCAGAATAGGCACCCCACTTGAATCTGACAGCTATTCCAAATTGAAAACTCATAACCTCCGGAAAAATCGTATATAATGTTAACTTTATGTATGTGCCAAGTTCTGATGGTGGGTAATGCTGGTCATTGTCTATTGTTACTGGACGCATTTTTGAGCACTTATATTTGTGTAGATAAAGTTAATTTAAAATTTTGAAATACGCCTCAATGAAAAAAGTTTCTGTCCTACTTTGTAATTTTATCACGTTTCCCAGACATAATTTAAAACATTCGACAAATTTCACACACAGAAAAATTCTTTATCTTGACGGTCCTAAGCCCGTGCAAGTATGAAGGAGGATTTGGGATCTAGTAAGATATTTTTGCCAAGTCATAATGATAAGTTGATACCCGGTGCACATTACCGCCGCCGCTTTTCAACCCGCCATGCCGCGTGCGATGACGTTTTAAATAAATAGTTGCCAGTTCGTGTGTTTTGCTAGTTATGCACAATGATAATGCGCAATGCGTCCAAATTTCCTGTTAGGTTTGCGGATAAGTTAAAACATTGGTATTTCAATTTTTTTGTACTAACAAAAAATGCTAGTATTCCGTAACTTGGACTACTATTACGTATGTTGATTTTTTGTACTGGTGAAAAAGTAACCCTGTATACACATATACATATATGTGTGTGTGTGGTCTGTCAAAAAAGTACCTATTACTGGAAAATAAACCTTGAAAATAAAATTCAAATTTCAATTACACTGGTGACAGACGTCATGAGACGTCCTTTCAGGACGCCTCCACAGTTCAGGGGATAAAGTTTAAATTTATCAACATTATTTATTTCTCATTTCTAATACCTACCCTCCATACTTAATTTTAGTGGGTATACCTGCTTAGCCAATTTTGCTATTTGGTGTTGTCGCTTATTGGAAAGGATGTCGATTAATTTAACCATACCGATAACTCTTTTCACTAAATAATTATTGCCGAGTGATTTAAAAATGCCACGAAGAAAAAAAACCTGTGACGAAATGGAGCTGTGGAAAAATATTATCCTGAATTACATGCCAAATTATACAATTATGTCCCAGTAGTCCATTATATTACGGAAAAAAAAGTTCACATTCGGATACCAGCACCAAATTTTAGTATGTTGTTAAATATGTTAAATATCCAAAACTGCCGGGAGACACTCTCTCAAAGGTCAAGATCACCAGTAATGACGTCATCAAAATGCCTAGTGCCTAATTTCAAAAAGCGCTTATTTGTTCCTCAACCGCCCAACGTATACCATTGTGTGTAGTATCAATCGAAAGGTCATTAAATATGCTCTAACTTTGTCTTTTCATGTTACAATGTATATCTAGAAATAAAAAAATATCGTTGAAAGAATAAAATATTTTTTTTACTCTTTTCGTATAATGTACATTTCATCAGGAAACAAGCGGTATTAGAAAAAAATAGTGTACTACATAAATGTAGCCAAAACTGTCCACATTACGTACCTACTTACACAATAAACTATAAAAATTTTTAATCAAACGTCTTGTTTACTAACTACGTAAAAAACTACAAACTACAGCTTACTACTGAATAATCTAATTTAAAAAAGATTGTAAAATGTTACATTGCTAAAAATCAATCCTTATTTTCATCTCTATTCCGTAAACCCAGTTAAACTTACTTTAAACAAAGCACGTGGTCACGGTAATTAACGAAACCAACATTGTCCCACCACTAATGGTACACGTGCTTTGTAAGAAAGCAATAGCACATTGCATTTTTGATTTGATAAATGGGGACAGAAGTACTATGTAGTATGACTTTTCTTCGGAATGTAGTTCAGTCTATTTTTAAATTAGAACTTCTTGTTGTCTTTGCATACCAATTCACACAACACATGGACATTTTAAGGCAGTGAAATGCACTTTTTCGACTTTTTTATTGCCAAAAATGAGCGCTATTTACGGGTCTGTTACTTAGTCGCAACTGAACAGGCACGACGAGCGCCGCGTCTAAGTATATCAGTGCGAGAAATATAACTGCTGGTGACTACGAGTCGCCTCATAATGAACGTCTATAGGAGGTGGTCTGTGACCAGCAAGAAATGCTACCCTTTGTTTACGAGTAGGAGCATTAAATATCAACCTTGTGAAAAAATGATCATTTCGATCATAGCCCATGATGCATAGTTTTCGTCTAGTCACACACAAAAAAATCAATATCCTGGGACATTCTCACACACATCGGCCTAGTAAAGTTAAGACTTGTGGTGTCGGTATTTTTGGATTGTATTGTATTCAGGGCATTTTTTAGCGTCTCGACATCAAACGTGCTTATTTTGCGTGGTGCCAACGCTGGCCCAGTAGGTACTTGTTGGAGACCTCACATACATCCTTGTTTTTTATCGCAGATGTATGGAGGTTCGTCGCGATGTTTTCCTTCACCGTAAAGGACTTGTGAATATAATATAATATGACGTACATAAGCTTATAAAATAAAGTAATTGATTCGGGCTGGGGATTAAACCCAAGACCGCTGCGTAGTGTGCATTTTACCGTCCGACAACAAGCGCTATTATTTGTGATGAACGACGATATAATGAATAATACATAGATATACAGGGTTACTTTTACACCAGTACAATAAATAATAGTAGACTAAAATACAAATTACTAGCATTTTTTTGTTACTACCCCTTCGGAACATTTTTTTCTTCACAATCCAAAGATTTGGCACTCGAGTAAATCCCGACTGAGCTCTCTGGGCTCCCCTATTCTTAACTATGAGATACCTACAATTTCCATCATCGTCATCCACACAGGCTCTTATCATAAACACGAGTAACATTCATTGATCCCTGCATGAGTGGATTGTCAAATATGTCAAACTGACACACGGGCAATAATAATAATAAGAATTCATTTATTTTCAGACATCCAAGGCCCATAGATCCTACACCTTACAAACTAACATAAGTTATTAATCTAAGTTATTTTCGCGACATAACAGGAATACTCTGTTTCGTCGCCTGATCCGGCGTAGGATTCGGCAAACTCCACGGAACCGCCGAAACACTACCCCCTTCGGCCAGAAGTCCGCATTTGAGATGGTACAAACCATGCATGTGAGTGTGATTTACGGGAGTTGGCTGAGCAAAGTGAATAAACAGACAGATCTAAGGATTTACGGAATAACTTTTGACTAAGCATAACCTAAGAAACCTTTATTTTGGTCGACAAAAAGGTTTTCGAAGTGTTCGTTTACTCATAAATATCATTTAGATAAATGAACATGCTTCATGTATACGATTGTATC